>JAVANC010000019.1:14151473-14456914 GCA_033319125.1 Parnassius glacialis | reverse complement strand
ATCTCCAGTGAGTAGGTACTTATATTGGCTTGCCCGAATTAAGATGGAAAAGAGGGTGTCTTGGACATTGGGGCCTACCATCAAAAATGTCATTCAACGAGTAACGTGATGTAGAAGAGGCTGAGCCGTCGAATACTACGTGGAGCTTGGTAGACTCGCTCTCTTGACGTATGACCGCATGATGACACAAGTAGTACGCTGGGCGAGGGACAGGTGAACTATTATAGTTAGAAACAGAGAGATGCCCTAATTCTGCATATTCTCTTATGAATTCTGTGTATTCAGATTTAAGGTTTGGATTACGCTTGAACCGTTTTTCTAAATTAATGAATCGTTTTTTCGCAAGATTGTAGCTATCACCTAAACAATCTAATGATTCTTTCAAAGGTAATTTGACACAAAACCTACCTTAATCATCTCTTATGGTATTAGCAAGAAAGTGCCTTTCACACTCGCTTTCATCTTCACTTATGATTGACCTTTCTGGAACTTCTTCTAACTCCCAAATTTAGAAACTAACTGTTCTATATTTTCATTTTGTGATGAAGAGACAATGGCGTGATTACAGCGTATCCTATTGATCAATACTGCTGAATTTATAGAGCCAGAGATTATCCAACCTAACTGTGAACTTCTTAACTTAGGATTGTTTGGTCCTAGAGAACGTTGTTCGTTGCCTAGAATGTCCCAGAAGAGATCAGCACCTATTGGTACATCTATGGGAGCTGGCTGATAAAACATGGGGTCAGCCAACTGAATATTTTCTGGTAATTTAATTGACTTGATGTCAACCGGCGTCTTTGGTAAACGACCGGTGAGCTCATTTAACACAATACACGATAACATTGCACTGAAATTACTATTGGTTGCTTTCAATTGAATATCACAACTTTCAAGTACATTTATTGAAGAAGTGTTGCCTATACCAATGACGTTTAGTGTGTAATGTGGCGAGACTTTAATGACAGTCTGATCTTAGGGGACTCAGATATAAATGATAATTGGCTTCCGCAATCTAAAAGAGCACGAACCTTGACCTTTTGATGATCAACTGGATTCGATACTTCAATGATAGCAGTAGATAATAACACCTGATTTGTATTGTGATTAGAATAGTTAACGATGATTTCATTTTCATCTTGTTCATCAATGAGAGCAAGGTGGCTCGAGGAGGATGATGGGTGATGGAGTAGACTATTGTGATGCTCGGTGCAGCCGCGTTCACGGCATGGACCCATGCGACATTCGCTTTCGGGATGACCTTGTCTCAAACAATTAACACACAATTTATATTTCGTCACGTATATCATTTGCTCGTCAACCCCCTTCGCCTTAAACGTTGGACAATCATATATCTTATGACGCTCATTGCAAATAATACATATAAATGTACTATTTGGTTACTTGCTATAATTATTGCTGGTGCTCGCAAATGATTTTACGACATTGTTTTGATTTTGACCTTGCCTTTGAATATAATTATTATTAGCTATAGAACGCACCGGGCACTGGTCACCTTTGACACGCTAGTAACGTCCGACCGATTATTACGATTTAATGACTCGAGCACATCAGCACGGTCTATATAAATTTATAAAATTGTTCGAGGGTAGGTACGTCGCCTTCCAAATTGTTGCGATATTCCTCCCATTTTAACAACGTATTGATATCTAACTTAGATGATAACATAAATATTATTAGTACATCCCATTTGTCAGTGGGCTAGGCCCACTTGCACTTGTGCTTGTTAAGGCGCGCAAATTTTTGGTCACGTGGTCAACCAAAAATCGTAGAGATTGCTCTGATTCCCGTGGAAGCTGCTTAATATTAAATAATGATGTTAAATGATGATTAATCAATATTCTTTTGTTGTCGTATCTATTGCAAATCATCTTTTACGCTTCAGCATAATTGTTGGTTGACACCTCCAAATTTGAAATGATCCTGGCCGCGTCGCCTTGTAAATAAGATACGAGGTAATGGAATTTATGGATGTCTGATATGCGATCATTCTTATTGTTACCGCCATTTCTCAAATTAAAATATTCCGCATTTTTGGTCAATCTTAATGACGAATCAGATTTCCTCTATAATACCATTCATTCATTCCATTCATTCCTTCTTGCGCCCGACAATCGGGTAGAACAAAAAGTCTAAGAAAAAACACGCCCGCACGCAGAAGCATATTGTGTCACGCTCGCTACTCGCATATCTATTTAATTATCATACGCTAAAATCACGGCCGTGAATTGTATAAAATAAGTGTAAATCGCGCAAGAAAACTAGGAGTGTACCACGCGAGTGTCAATCTCAAGTAAGAAAAGAAGCTGACGGCGTTCTCCAGGTGCGTACCTTCAGTTTTATGTGTCGGTTGCAAATTTCAACGAAATCCAATTCCAACTACCTATTACAGTCCACTTTATTCCAATTTTGAACCACGCGTCACCATTTTGGTCACTTCGCCCGGATTAAAACCTTTTCAATTCGATAACCATTTTTTCGCCACTTCGTTGGAATATTTCTATGCAGTATAGGCATAATTAAAACCATATAAATATATACTTAGAAACATTTAAATATAATATTTTACTTAATTTCTCGCATATATACACGCATTATATATTTATTACATTAATTTTAAGCCGTATATTCATCGCTATTATATAACTTACCATATACTTACCGCAATACATAATACAATGTCTACATACCCGCTCGCTCACGAAGAAATTCAGAACCAAGTTTAATAAATCTACCTGATATTTCCGCGATAGATTAGCATTTACGACGCTTTAATAAATTGTATATTTGTTCATCGCTCGCCAGTTAAAATTTAAAACTAATTATAACCTTAATATTTCCTATATACATTTATTATAAAAATGTCAAAAACTAGCACGTCAAAAACGAATGAACCTAGAACCGAAACGCCAGACCACAAATTAATGATGTTATTGAATATAGCTGTAGCTAGACGCGAATCTTTATTTAACTGCTTACAAACAATTTATGATCGCTCCCAACAAGTAGATAGTGAGGTGGACAGGGAAGAGTTCCTTTCTGGCGCGATTTCGATTGATGCATTACGAAGTGATTTCGAAAGGGTATTAACCGAGTACAATTTATATAATATGCAAGTCTACCCAGAAGCAAAGGTGGAATATCAGTCATGGGTCGCGTTTGAGGAACTATACTGTCATATAAAACCTGTAATGTCTCGTCTTACAAGTCGAATAACAAATGAATGTCCGAAATCGGCCACAATATCGCGACCGTCTTTACCGCCTATAGAGCTAGCATCGTTTGATGGTGATATCCGCTCATGGTCATTATTTTATGCAAGTTTTAAATCCACTGTGCATGACAACCCGTCCCTATCAGTCGCCGATAAATTGTTTTACCTACTAGGTAAATTAACAATCAAAACGCATTCTGTGTTCGCCGGTATTACTCCTTGTGCTGAGAATTATGAACTTATTTTGAACGCGCTTATAGAGAAGTACGATGATAAACGCATGCTAGCATCGACCTATATCAATCAAATTTTTGACTTCAAACCAATTTCTAACTCTTCTGCTCGAAACTTAGAATTATTTTTACATACGTTCGTAACCGCGGTTAGCGCATTAAGAAACTTACAAATACCTGACTTAACTGATTTTATTATATTACATACCGCCTTAAAAAGTTAGATCCCGAAACAGTTCGTTCTTTCGAAATGCATTTTCGAAAGCATAAAATTCCTAATTTTAAAAGTTTAACCGACTACGTAAAGGAACAAGTTAATATATTACAGCGCTCTTATCATTCGAGTTTGACCTCGAATTCGAACCCGAATCACCGACCCGCCACAAAAGCTCCACAACCGCAATCTTATGTCGCTATGGCCGATACATACAAATGTTTGTGCAAGGATATTGTACATGATCATTTATACAAGTGTCCGGCATTTTGTAAAATGACAGCAAACGACCGTTATAAATATGTTAAGGAACGACACGCTTGTGTAAATTGTTTGGGTGTTATACATGAGGCAGGGACTCTAAATGTAAAATTTGCAAAGGTAAACATCATAGTTTACTGCAATTTGACGCTTTCAAACCTGCTAACGCTCGCGTTGTGACCACCGCCTCCGAGTCATCGGGAACAACGCGCGCGACAGTACCGACAACAGCTGCTCCCGCGTCGTCGCCCGATGCGCGTAGCAAGAGCGTTTCGTTGTGTACAACGTCCATTGCCGCGCCGCTATCAACGCAATCTTGCGTATCCGAAGATTTATTTACACGCAATGTATACACTACAGTTCTGTTATCCACTGCAGCGGTTATGGTACCCGACGCGTGTGGCACCAGTCATAGTGTGCGTTGCTTGTTTGATAGTGCATCGCAGAGCAATTTTATAACGTCGGAATGTTATGATAGATTAGGTTTATCAGTAAATAAAGACAACATAAAGGTAAAGGGTATCGGGGGTTCAGAAAAATACGCAAAGGTAACTCTGCTGTACCGCCCGCTATACAAACCACGCTTGGTTACGTCATTATGGGCAATGTGCCCGCTCTTCCCGCTCGCGAAAACGTAACCTTGACGTGTTGTAGTACGTTACCCGCACACGCAGGTGAGGACCCGCTAGATACATTGGTAAAACGGTTTTGTCAAATAGATGAATCTCCTTTGAGAACTCCGCCCCCGGCTGAGATAGAGTGTGAGCATTTCTTTCGCGAAACCACTGAACGTGACAAAGAAACGGGCAGATACATAGTCTCGTTACCTTTCCGGGATGATATATTTTCGCTTGGTGATACTTATGATACCGCTCTGAAACGTTTTCTGGTGTTGGAGAGGAAGTTTGAAGCCACTCCTGAGTTTAAGAAGAGAATATTTGGAAAAGGGCTATCTGTCACCCGCGTCGCTTGTTGACAGTGATAACTGCTATCCCGTTTACTTCATACCACACCACGGTGTTTTGCGTACAGATAAGACCACTACTAAACTTCGCATGGTTCTCGGCGCGAGTCATAAATCGAGTTCAGGCCGCTCACTGAACGATATTCTCCATAGTGGTCCTAATTTACAAGGTGATCTGTTTCCAATTATTTTAAATTTTCGTATTTTCGCTACTACGCTTTCCGCTGATTGTAAACAGATGTTCCTTCAAATTATAATGAATAGGCGCGATCGTCGCATTTTATATCGTTTTCACCCGCAAGAAGAACTTACCGAATATGAATTTAATAGGGTTTGTTTTGGACTTAGGTCCAGCCCGTACCACGCGCTCCGTGTCATTCAGCAACTCATTGCGGATGATGGTGATTCATTTCGGCTAGCAAAGATAATTGCTTCTCGCTACATCTATATGGATGACATCGTTTTTAGTGTTATATCGGAAGAAGAAGCTGCATGCTAATGAGCTGATTGAGTTATTTAAACGTGCGCAGTTCGATTTAGTAAAATGGACATGTAATTCCGACTCGGTCTTAAGCGCTCTGCCTATAAGATGTCTGAACCTATTGAATTTGATAGAACCGCTCAATTTAAAATTTTGGGCTTGAGTTGGGATAAATCTCGCGATTGTTTTGAATTTAAAGTAACCACGCCTGACGAAAGGTGTTCAAAACGAATAATTTTAGCCACTGTAGCTAGAATTTGGGACATAATGGGCTTCGTAGCGCCTGTTGTTCTCTTCGCTATACTTCTCATAAAGGATTTGTGGCAGTTGAAACTTGATTGGGACGATTGTCCGCCCCAGCATATAGTCGCAACCTGGAAAAGGTTTTGTATAGAGTTACCGCTACTCAATAACGTCAAAATACCGCGACATTTGGGGGTCTTCGAACATTGCGTTGTACGACTGGTCGGCTTTTCCGATGCTAGTGAGCGTGCTTATGGAGCAGTGGTATACGCCCATATTACTCATACAAGCCAAGCTACGGCGCGACTTGTCTGCGCCAAGTCAAAGGTCTCACCAATGAAGCCTTTGTCTATCGCACGTCTCGAGCTCTGTGCTGCCGAATTATTGGCAAGACTAATTAGACGCGTGCACGATACGTACGATTCACGCTACCATATAAGTGAGATGTACGCGTTCACAGACTCAGTGGTCACACTTTGTTGGATAAACTCTTCCCCGCACCGATGGCAAACTTTTGTCGCTAACCGCGTCGTCAAGATTATTGACAATTTACCAGCCGCTAACTTTCATCACGTCGCGGGAATAGATAATCCAGCTGATTGTTTATCGAGAGGTCTTACACCCGAAAAGCTAATATCTCATCCATTATGGTCACAAGGTCCGCCCTGGCTCGCGCAAGATCTCTCGCTGTGGCCTATCACCCATACAGACCATAATAGTATAGCGCTAGACATCGTACCGGAAGAGAAAATAACCGCACCCCCCGTTACTTCGTCAGATCCAGAAATGTCTTTAGTTCAAGATCTTAATAATCGCATCTCCTCATGGAGTAAACTCACACGTATCCTTGTTTATGTCTGCAGACTTATAAATAAACTACCCCGTTCCGGTTCGATAGCAGTTACCGCGTTCGATATAAGCGCCGCAGAGCATATGATAATAGGCGATTTTCAAAAACGACATTTTGCATTCGACATTCGACAGCTAGGAGCCGGTAGTAATTGCTCGCCCGCGCTAATGAAGCTTAAACCATTTTTATGTGATGGCCTCATCCACGTTGGTGGCCGCCTTACCAACTCCGCTGAAAGTTCAGAATACAAATATCCGATTATTTTACCGCGTCACGACGCTCTTGTGGAGTCGTTGATAGACTACTATCATAAAAGGTATTTACATGCCGGCCCAGAGCTGCTCATGTCTTTGTTAAGACAACGATTTTGGATCTTGTCCGCTAGATGAATTATACGGTCTAGAATTAATAAGTGTAATATTTGCTTTAAATTAAAACCGCGCCCGCAATTTCCTTTAATGGCTGCTCTACCGGAACATAAAGTCACGCAAGCGGAGAAAGCTTCGACGATAACGATCTTATCTACGAGATTTATATAATTTTGTCACAAAAGAATACCGCCCGCGTTTAGAAGAAGAATTGGCCGAAAGTCGCATTGAATTCAAGTTCATAGCGCCTGCCGCCCCACATTTCGGTGGTTGTTGGGAGAGTATGGTAAAATGTGTAAAAAACCATCTTTTTAAGGTTATTGGACAGCAGATACTTGCGTATGAGGTTAACTCCTCACAATCCTCGCTCAAATAGAATGTTTACTAAACTCTCGTCCTCTCACTGTGCTTAGCTCCGATCCAGCTGAACCAACGGCTTTAACACCCGCACATTTTTTGAATACGTTACCATTACGCTCTCTACTTGCACCTGATGTGGAATCTTCGCCAATTAATTTACTTCAACGACATGCACTCTTAGATAAATTAGTTCAGTCCTTTTGGCGTCGTTAGAGAACTGAATATCTGCATCATCTGCAGGCACGGCAGAAATGGACTCAATCCTCGGTCTCCGTAAAGGTGGGCACAGTTGTCATAATTATAAATGATAACTCACTGACCCTCTCCTGGCCTTTGGGAGTGATCATAAATGTTCACCCGTCTAAGGACGGTATAGTTCGTGTCGCTACAGTAAAAACGGCAACGGGTACACTCGTGCGACCAGTGGTGCGCTTGTGTCCGTTGCCTACGCAATAATAAACTACATCGCTCACATCTTCTTTACATCTATGTATTATAATATATACATATGTATATTCGCTTAGTTTTAGCTAGTATAAATTGTATTTATCGCATCATATTATTGTTATCCTTTTAAAGGCGACCCTTTAAGGGCGGGGGAAATGATACCGCCACTTCTCAAATTAAAATATTCCGCATTTTTGGTCAATCTTAATGACGAATCAGATTTCCTCTATAATACCATTCATTCATTCCTTCTTGCGACTGACAATCGGGTAGAAGAAAAAGTCTAAGAAAAAACACGCCCGCACGCAAATGTGTTTAACGTTATAGCAATGTAGCTAGAGTGGTCAAATCAGTGATAGGCGTTTCCATTTTATGTGTGTAAAAGTTAAGTTTTTTATAGATGTTAAATAATGAATTGATTTATTTTTAATATAAATTACACAGACGTAAAGAAACAACGCACACTAAAGTAAATTTAAATTATAAGTATTATAGAACAATGGCAAGTTCGCATACAATGTGTTTTAACTTTATTGATTTGTAGCGTCTTTATAGGACACAGTTTAAAGCTGGATTCGTGTAATTGTGTCGCGGTATGTTAGGCTGCTTTTGTCGTTTCGATCAGTTCTCAATCGTGTCGGTACCACGGTCCATAGGTAGGTTTACTTCAAGCCGCCGAAGAAGATTAGTCAATTTTTACCATCCGTCAAGTGTAATATCCCTCTACAAGATGCAGGCGTGTACAAGCTTGATTGCGAATGTAATCTCTCTTACATAGGACAAACAAAAAGATCCATTAAAACCCGCGTGAAAGAACATATAGCTGACGTGAAGCACCAACGCTCTGGGAAGTCTGCAGTCTGTGAACATGTTCAAGATCGTCCCCGCCATTACATCAGATTTGATAGACCACAAATCCTTGCAAAAGAACACCGATTCCTACCAAGGAATATACGCGAGGCTATTGAAATTAAAAAACATCCTAATTTCAATAGAGAAGATGGATGGGTGCTGCCATCTGCTTGGGATCCTATAATTAACAAAATTAAATCCAAACCCAAGCATAACACTGCAAGACTTCTAAGGATACAGTAAGTAAGTAAGTCAGTAGGATACTGTAAGTTCATTCTGCGTAAATTGAACCAAAAATTAATATTAAAAAACTGAAGGTAGCCGGGCTAACTGTGACATCGGGACGTCAAACATCTCAGTCCCCCCCGTGACCATGGGTTGCTGTAAAGCACTCGAAACGTCGGGAATAAAAATAATAAAATAAACGCGATAAAATCCGTAAAAAACAGTTTTATTCAATGTGTAGTGTTCGCGTAAATATAAGAAATCATAATGTTTTCCTTTACCGCCGATCACGCATCGAGCAATTAACAATTTCGTTGGTACTGGTGGGGATCGAACCAGGGTTGCTCGGGTACTGTGAAATTTACAGCGAACGCCATTGTACATACTTGCAAATATTTTGCTATATCTTATTTTTTATTTATTAAGAAAACATTAACGATCTCCACACAAAGATTTTCTTATGTTTCATGGAGGCAGTTTACATACATAAATTGTACAAAGTAAAAACATCCAGCCCGAAACCATTATTTGTAGGCCATAATAGTGCTTTCTTCGTGCGGGATTGAGCCCGCGCCCCTCAGTACTAAGTATCTGCGCTACGAAACTATCAAAAATCGTTAACAGTGATGGAATTGGCAATTTTTTCTGTGATTAATTTTATATTTATCGAAAAGAAAAAAATTAATAAGCTGTTAGTGTAATATTATTTGGAAAGATATTTTATCATTATTATCACCATCACCATCATTATTAGTTCCAGCATAAGTCTACAGCTGATTATAGCCAGTAATAAGATTATTAAAATGAATTTTCCAAGAAAATCAATTATAACAGATATTTTGATTTCTAAAAATACATAGGCATAAACGAAAATTTTATTTAGGTATTATAAAGGTTTTCCAGACAACCGTTTAAGCCCTTAGTAAATTAACGACCACCCTCACTTAAATGGATCTGTGACGAACTCAATTCGTTAATTGTATTGAAAGATGGTAAAGAAGGCATTAATACAATGACGAAAGGAAATGAATGTCATTTTAATTATCATCATTTAAATTTCACTGCCGATACACACCATCAAGGAAATATAAAGAAAATACGAACGTTTTATTGGTACATGGAACTCATCAACTTCATCATCACAGCCCTTCACAAGTCCATTTGTAAATAAACAAATATAATACTACGTAAAGTAATACCTCAAAGCAAAATCTAAACCCTCTCTGCATGATCACTTTCTGCATGTCTTACCAAGTCGTCACATCATCTATTGGGGGGCCAGCATACACTTCGCTTGCCACTTAATGACCTTTCTTTCCCATCGGTTTTCGGTTTTTTGAGCTATAAAGATTCAATATTTTCATAGGAAATTCGAGCATGTATCTTTCTACAGCCCGCTGAGCGAACTTGTGCTTCCTGATACGGCCCGTGGTGAAGGACCACGTTTCACATATGTATATGTCATCACTAGAAACATGCAATGTTTCTGCACTCTCGTTTTCAATCACACGAACACTGCCCTTCCGAGTTGGCTCCGTCCATTGACCTCTCCATTAATTGTTATGCTACGGACATATTGAGATTAAATCCCATTAATAAACACTATTTATTAATGTTTAAGAATAATTTTAAGTTAAATTCTATCATTTACAAAATAGCATTTGCAATAAATGAAACAATGCCACGGGTAGAGTTACAATATTAGCCACATACAGTCTATTCTCTGTCCAATAAAATTACTTTCCTTTAATTAATTCACATTCCGAATTTGATGTAAAAAATAAAGCCAGCATATCTTACATAGAACATATTAACACAAGGTAATAGTTCTTTAGACAAAACATTAAGCTGCTATTTGACCCTAATATTCTGTGAGAGAGTAATCCTTCCCCGGTCAAGCCGACCCATTCATGCTATAACGATAATTTTGCTGCAGCATTGCTCTACCACCACCATCCAACCAACCTCTACCAGACTTCTATTTCCTTCGCTGTCCGTCACCGATCTGGTCTAATCTTATGTTTTAACGTCATGTTTCTGAAGCCATAAGATTTTTCTGGCATTTTCCCTAGTTGCATTTTACCACGCTCACAAAATCCATCACTTCGTTTCATTCCGTGTTACCTTACATCATCCTTTTTCGCTACGGCCGCACCGCTTATAATATACAACACTATTGCCATATTGTAACATTACATTAGCATACTTTTATATTTCATGGTTACCGACATATATAACTGTCTCTTACGATAGGTTTGAGCTAACTTTAATAATTTTTTAAAAATTATAATTAAAAACTTCAGCAGTAAAATTATGATAAGTTGAAATGTAATGAAACGTAATACAAAAATAACGTGCATTACTCATCCAATGCCTAAGAATATGTAATACGATTTAATGTTAATTAGGTGTATATACTAAATCGACAGTAAAAAATTAAATTTAAAAATCTCAGAGCTACACCAGAACCAATACTTTTCATTATGTTACCCTCACGTATACTTATAACGTTGCAACGTATCGTAAAAGGAATTATTTTGCTACAAATTTAATTAAACACAGTTTCAAAGGAAGAGATCTGCATATTTGCGGTAGTTTAATAATATATTTGCACAGTACATTCCTAATGTAAACTGTTTGAATTCATTTGTACTCGTATCGCTTTTTATTATCTAGACGCTTGCGTCCACTTACGATTAGTAGCTTGAACATAATATTATTACAGATTGTGACAGAAATCAAGTTTCAAGTTTTTATACAGTTAATATTTAGTATAACTTTTTATAGAAAATGTTTTTTTTTTTATAGGATGAGGGTGACAAACGAGCACACAGTCCACCTGATGGTAAGTGGTTACTGCGGCCCATAGACATCTACATCTACATCTATCCTCTTTTACAAATCAAAATGTAGATACGTTGTCACCCGTGAGGACTAAGATGGAATGCCTCATTTCCAGTAAAAAGGGCCTCCGGCCACCTGCACTCACCAAGCGAAACGCAGAGGTAAACCTTTACTTGACGCTGGTTTTCTGTGAGGTCGTGGTACCACCCCGGTTCGAGCCGGCCCATCCGTGCGACAGCAAAAGCTGCCGCGTGGCTCTACCACTGTTAAAACCTCTACCTCTACTCTACCACTGTTTTTTCTTTGTTTCAATTTGTTAATGTTTCGATCAAAATGATATCAGATATTTAAGTAGATAACTTTGTGATCATGACTGTAAGTATTACTCGCATTGGTAAAACTAGTCTCAAATAAGACGTCATTTATCATAATATAATTTTATAAAACAAGCTTAAATCGTTTGAAGTGTTCCCTAAACCGGTAGAGGAAATAGTCTAAGTCCTATAAAATCTGTAATTTGTTAATATAAGGAAGTACTGCCATTATTTAAACATTTAAAAAAAATATCGAAAAGTTTATTATAATGAGTTGTATAAAAGCTTCTATATAACATAAAATGTCGTCTCTCGTTTAAACATAGGAAGTGAAATCACCCAGACCTACAATGGTCCGAAGAGCCCAGTGGGGCATCGACGGAGACCTGATATCCGTCCGGATGAGAGGTCAGCAGAAGGTCCAACAGGGAAGGTACATGATCCTCCACATCTGGGATCCGCGTAGGCGAAGTAACCAGTTGTGTTAGACCATATGCCAAAGCAAAGTCATAGACAGATCTACCCGCATGATTGGTTAAAAGAAAACCAAGCCATTCAGCGTGGTGGGCGTTAAAATCACCGAGTATCACGATCTCTGCGGATGGGATCTGTTCTAGCACGGAGTCTGCAGCCATTTGGACGTGGTCGATGAGTCGGTCTGTGTCGGCATTACCGCTATGGGACCTATAGAGGCACCCGTAGACGCGAGGATGGTCGTCGCTGTCTACGCGCAGCCATAGGATGGACAGGTCCGTACCTTCCAGACTGCCGAGGCGTCGAAAACAGATGTCCTCCCTGACGTATACGCAAAATCCAGCGCGGGGCACAAAAGAGTGTTCAAATTTGTACCCCGGGTAAGAGAGATATGAATTATCAGCCGGAGAGGACACCTGAGTCTCGGTTAAAAAGAGCAAGGCCGGCTTTGCCGTCTCTAGATGGTAATGGACAGCGTTAAGGTTGGAATGAAGTCCCCTGATATTGCAAAAATTCATGGATAGCGTGAAAGGGGTCGCCTTGGTCTTATTGCTCAGCTTGCCCCGAGCAGTATTAGTCGCGAGCGGAATTTTGCCCCCCCCCCCCCAGAATACGCGGGGCAGCCTTAACACCCACGCCCAGGTTCTATGTGCTCTTCTCTAAGACAAGAAGTTAGATTAGAGAGTATAGCGAGACTTCTAGTTGTAAAACTTGATACCAAATTGGATATAACATTTGAATCGCTCAAGAAATCATTTTATATTAATATGAATGCATTAATCAAAACCTAGATTATTACATATATTGATCAGATCAAAGTTGAATTTATCGAGACTACGGATTTTCTTCATAACGGCAAAAAGAATTGAGTTCTTTTTGCCCCTGATGAAGAAAACCCGTAGTTTCATCGTAGTCAATCGTTAAATCGGCTGAAACAAAAAATAAGGCACCATTAAAAATTACTGCCGATCTAACAAACAAAATGAGTGCGCTGCATCGTCGTTTGAACTCCATAGAAAAAAATTCCCGAAGTTACAATTAGAATGTTATTTATAGTCTGTACACTGTACTGTATACTGTATATATGTCTGTATATTAATGATACTGGCAATTATTTTTCTATGCTATTTTTGCAGAATTTTTTAGATGAATAAACGTCACTTCGTGTCATGTAATTGAAGAGTGTGTTTTATTAGGTTATGAGCCCAGTAAAAATTTTCAACTATAGGGTTTAACATAGTGAAATATAGTTGAAAAATTATTGTTTAAGCAGCAATGGCTATAAACTATGAGCATAGCATCGCGAAGCTCAAGGGAAGAGAAAATTTTGAAGAATGGGAGTTTAAGCGCGGAAAACTTGTGGGTGCTTGAAGGTATGGCACACTACATCAAGCCAGTTAACAATCTAGATTTTAAACACAAAGAAGACGTAAAAACAAGGGCAAAGCTAATTTTGACCATAGATCTATGTTTTTCGTGCATATTAAAGAAACAACTAGTTTGAAAAGCTGTGGATTAATTTGAAAAATATGTTCGATGACTCAGGACATTCCTAAAAATAAGTTTACTACGACATTTTTATTTAAAAAAGAAACAACTGAATTAAAGTACCTTAGCATATAGGCTATAAAATTATGAGTAAATTATTATATTCGTTTTAGTACTTTTGTAGCGGTTGTTATTTTTAATTTAAATGTTTAATTATTTGACTTTGCGTAAACATCACTAAGATATTAATAAAGTAAAATACAACAGGCACACGCTCGACTGTGGCCGGATTCACTCGTTCACTTAAATGGTGAATGTGACCATCGTCTTTGTTTTAAAGAGCGCAGGGGATCTGTGACAGAAAAATCTCGCCGCCGAGCTTCAGCAATATTGCAAGACTACTGCAATATTTTACTACCATTTAAGTGCTAATCAATTAGTTGTTCAGCAGATAAAGTGTTTACCTTGGCCAGGAAACCTGCATTTGGTTTGTCTATCTGACGGTAATTGTTAATTGTAGAGTTAGATGGAATAAGACAATTCATTTACTTGTAGAAATTCGTATATCACGAGAAGCAATAATAATGTCGTCTCTGAACCAATTTTATTTTTATGAAGTTCTCAATAAAATCAATTTTGTACTTTTTAAAACAAAACATCTAATTTTATGCTAGTTCGCAAAACAGGCAATAAGGATGATCTTTTAGCTTTGATTTTTATTGTTTTTAGCTAAAAAAATATTACATGTTCCCCATTAACCATCATTTGTATTACAAAAAATCTATTATATCCTTCTTCGAAAGATGTAACGTTGAAAACACTTACAGCATCATCGACGTTACATTTACCTCTTCTGTTTTCACAAATTGTTTTAGTTTATTTATGGGTGATTTGGGAAATTAATAAATATATAAATAATAAAAGGGTAATTGAATGAATTGGATAAGCAAAATAACTACTCAACCGTATTAATATTAATTTAGAAGAGCAACATACACTAGGTTGATTTGAATTTCGTGCCTTAGTAATTTCTTCATGTGACTGATATCCAAATAATTGTTGTTTTACTTAGGGTGACTTCAACAATCTGTTGGCACTTGGAATATCTATACGCAAGTATCAGAGTAAATGATTAACAAATGTTAAACCTGACAAATAAATATATTTAATATTATGGGAAATGTAAAAGGTTGTATAGTTATACTAAAAATATAGTTATAAGTAATAATATATCATATGAATCTGGATGTTCGTATTATAGTGTCTTAAATAGCTGTCAAAAAGAGTCAATGTCGAGTTGTGTGCAAGGTTCGAACTTTTACTCCTTGTGTTTGTTTATATTATGTGTACTATTTCTTGTTATAATTCAGTGTTTTGAAACACAAAATATAACAATATATCTGATGAAATGAGACTAAACTTAACACTGAGCGTAGTACCAGCGAAGAAACATAATGTAACGCCATTAACATATTCGTGAAATATCTATGTCATTCCGTGCGTAAGGGTGATATAGTAACTATTCCTAAATATGCTCGCTATTCTATAATTACGTAAATAGAATTGCAAGTATAGAACTAAAATGTGAATTTGTTTTAAGAGTTAAATACACTCTCAATTGTTCGAATACATCTGTCATAAAATATTAAATATAAATTGCTAAACCAAACTGAATTTGTAATGACTAGAGGTTCTCTCTTTCCTTCTTTATCGGCATCTTTTTTTATAGGAAAAGGGTGGCAAACGAGCACACAGTCCACCTGATGGTAAGTGGTTGCTGCGGCCCATAGACATCTACATCTATTCTCTATTACAAATCAAAATGTAAATGCGTTGTCACCCGTGAGGACTAAGATGGAATGCCTCATTTCCAGTTAAAAGGGCCTCCGGCCACCTGCACTCACCAAGCGAAACGCAGAAGTAAACCTCTACTTCACGCTGGTTTTCTGTGAGATCGTGGTACCGCCCCGGTTCGAGCCGGCCCATTCGTGCGACAGCAAAAGCTGCCGCGTGGCTCTACCACTGTTAATCATCTACTTATGAACGTGGGTTTCTCCGATAGCAAGAGGGATTTGCAATAATCGCTACGCGGTTCAGGATTTACGATTGTAGTACCACACTCCTCGCACCTTTGACGCTGCTCACTCCCACCCTGTCCAGTGACCAGATCAGTACCTATGTTATTACGTACGACGTAATCAGAATTATTACACCGCTATCATTAAATAAAGAGATATTTTGCTATTCTAGTCACCTCTCCTAGTAATAGATTCTATTATGCCGCTATCACAATTCTTGACAAAGTGAAATTTACAGACCGTCTCTCATTTTTGTGAGGGTTCTTCAGTAATTAGTTCACTGCACTGCTCCGGTGCGTTTTGGTGAACTTCACGTGTATCTGAAATATTTTTATTCCTCAGAAATTCAGGGCTCCGCATATTATTTTCTTAACCGCCAAGTTTTTAATAATTCAGCACTTAAAATCGCAAATAACAATTTCGTTGGCGGTCATCGAGATCAAATTGCACACCTACTGAAAAATTGAGTTGATGAGTTTTTATTTGAATTTCTATGAGAATTCTTATATTATTCTAACACGGTTTGAGTCGTCACATTTATCTAATGCAAATTAAATCTAGAATTATATTTTGTAAGTCGGCAATGGAAGATAAAAGCCTTGAGTTTCAATGCTATTGCTGTTACAAGAGCTTTCATAAATGATAAGGAGTTAGAGGAGTTCACAAAGTTTTATAGTAGTTTTGACGCCGAGCCTTACAGTTTTTAGTTCATTTCAAGTTATATGATAATATCCAACAATATTGTTGTTAATCGCGACAATGTATGATCAGGAAATTGTTTAAATTTTGGCATGAATTAAGATTTTTTTCCTATGTATTTAAAATAAGTGTAAGTATAAAATAATTGTTTTAAACCTATTCGTTCTGTAGTAACAATAAGAGTTATAGCAAAAAGACGTATTTCATCTAATGTAATAATGGATTATCCGCGGTAAGATATCGACGGTTCGAAAAGTATTCTCCGCACTTTTATTATTTAGCTTCTTTTCAGTTGCAACGTGGACTATTATGATACAATTTGCAATCTACATTAACTTACACGCAGCATGAGAAAAATACAACAAAATAATTGCACTGACACGATATAATAAACTTCCGTTTTATTGTTATTTACAATATTTTTAAATCAATGTTATATACAGTGCGTCTTAAGTCGTAATATCGTTAATTTAATATCGTAAGAGTTAATGGCTGGAACGCAGAAAGTACTTTTGAAAATAAAGTGTATTTTATAAGCATCGACGTTCTCTTCAGTTATTGTAGTCGTTGAGTTTCGTTGGACGTCCCTCACGCAGATCTAAGTTAAGATTTCAAGGGCAATGTGTGATGTGTATGTATGTGTATAATGACTTACCAAGCTGTTAGCAACAAAAGGGCTTTATCGTAGAACGCCAAATAAAGGTTATCATGCGTTTGACTTAAATTTTAACAGAAATTAATGTAAGTTATTACTTTTTCGCATCATATTAACCTGATATTTTGCATCAATTTAAATTAATAACAATGACCGATGACAAATTAAAATTGAGATTTAAGTTGGAAAAATAATCGACTTTTTAATACGATATGAAAATATGTACGCATTATAAAAAAAATCTATAAAAATAAATAAAATTGAAGTGTCTGTTTATTATGTCAAAATAACAGCTTTTTACTAAATCCATTTGAAAGTATACACGGTACTTATAAAAAAGACACAATTTTTAAAATTTTTGTCTGTCTGTCTGTTTGTTCCGGCTAATCTCCGAAACGGCTGGACCGATTTCGGACTTTGACTAGAAGATATCTGATAATATAAGGACTTACGCTACTTAAAAATATTTTGTTCGTCGCCAGAGTTATTGGACTATTCTCACAAAAAGGCCGATGTAATGTAACCGCAGCTCTCAGGTAACAAGCTCACAAATATTTAATTAGCCACTTTGCCTGTGTTAATGTATTTTAATCTTTGGTGTTATTAAGTCATTATTTTTCATTTTCACTTACTACGAACAAGTATCAGATGTGTTATCATCAGCTCCGTCGTTTTATCTATCGACTTCAAAAGGAGGAGGTACTCAATTCGAATGTATGTTCTCTTTTAAGGTGTGTTACCTCATAACTTTATTCTACGTCAACCGATTTCGATTATTTTTTTTCATTTAAAATCTAGTTATTTTCATGTGTGGTGTCTCATATATATTTCATCAAGGTTTTATTAATAGTTTTAGAGTTTGGTTAATAATATATATTGAAGTCGGTTGTACAACATTTTTAATTTTAAATTATTTTGATATTGGTGGTTATAAGTTCTAGGACATCATTGTACCATATATCATTTAAAGCATAATTGTCACTGTTATAAATTATTTTATTTTAAGATTAGCCTTGTGATATTATTAACAAGTGGGTGATACATAATTTTGGAAGACAATATACGATTAAATACCCACTAAAATTTAAAAAGCTTGCTTCAATACAGATCAACATTTTAGGAAATAAATATCAAAGCACTGACGCAGAGGTCTGTTTTAACGTACCAGATACCATGGTTCGATTCTCAGCCTTCCTTTTCCCTTCTTCTGTTTTTCAGTCCTTCTGTTTTTTTTTTCTTTTGCTTACAAATTATTTTATTTAAATGTTTGTTAGTGTTATTAGTTTTCGTAAAAGTGGAGGTTCAATCCCCATCGTGTGTAAGAAAAAACTTCAATTGTTTATATTTTTTTTACGCAATCGGCCACAATACAAATAGTCGGTTCCTCCCGTGAGGTATAGGGAATTATTCCATGTCACTTTACATTTGTTTTTACTTTTATTAATATATTTTATGTGCGAAATCCTTTTGGCGGTATCAATACATTTTTAATACTTTCGAGTAATCTATATATTTGATTTTATTGCTTGCTGTTTTTTTTTATAATAATTACACCTTAGTGACCGTTTAGTTTTACAGCTTGTTCTTAGACCTTTGCTAATCCAATCTTGTGTGTTCTTATGAGTGTTAACTTTAATTTTAATGAAAGGAAAACACAGATTATAAAACATGCACAGTAGTTCATGAAAGTTATTGAAGGCAGAGTTTAGACTCATATCTGCGTATACCTCAGACCAAGTGATGCTTTTCAGGCATTCCTTGAATCTGAAAATATTTTCGCAACTATAGTCCTTTTTAAGTACTGTGTAAGTTTTCGGTTTTTCAATTTTTTTTTGCACAGGGATACATAATAATTGAGCTGTTTCGTGGTCGCAAAAGTATAAAGGTAGTACAGTAGCGTTGGCGTCTATAATATTACTTAGCATGTGGTCTATGCATGAATTTTTGCGTGTAGGTACATTAATATGCATTTTTAAGTTATGACTTAAACAAATATCTTGGAGGTAATTTGTTATTTTTCCCTGTTTCAGCTTATTGATGTTAAAATCACCCGTCAAAACCATTTTTGTATCAGGCTTACAGTTTCTTAATAAGTCGTGCAATAGTAGGTCTAATTTGTTTAAGAAATTCGGATCAGATGTAGGTGTTTTATAAACACATACAACCACTAATTTATGTAGAGGCATCTCGATGCCGCAGACCTCAAAGCTCTTTTGTGATGCGTACGTTCTTAGTTTTTCCATTTCTTTGTAGATACTATTTTGTTTGGCTAAGATACAGGTTCCTCCCCTCAGTTTGTCCCGACAAAACGCTGTTGCTAACTCATAGTTATAAATATTTAGGTACTTCTCGCTACCAGATCGCAGAAAAATTTCAGATAAACATTTAAGATCTGGTTCATTATCCGTCTTTTTAAGTTCTTGTAATGTTATTTCTAGTAACTCCTGCTTTGCCAAGACACTCGCAATGGTTTTTACTGTGGTCTTTTTTTACTGTGAGGCAAGAAAGAACGGTTTATCTATTTTTGGAAAAAAAATTCAGTAAATAACTTTGAGTTAAGCGCGTTGGCCTATTGGCATCAGATCCACTAATAGGGGCAATAGCCCCCGATCGAACCCTGGAAAAATAGTACGGGATTGTTCCCTTTGGATACTGTACCATTTTAGAGAGAGCCCTTTCCGGCGTTGGCTTACTACGTGCTTTTATTTTTTCAATTGTTTGAGATTTAGATATTCATTTTCGTAGTCAACGCAATCTATCAAATAATTAATCGACTTACATAATTGAAAAGGATTCCTGTGTTTACATTCAACGAAATGGTAATTATGATGTCCATTACTAATTCTCTTTATAGTTTTATTTATGTCAGTAACACTTAGGTACATATTTGTTAATAAATTTAATACAATTATGTCATTATTTGGAAAATATCTAAGAAACCGTCGTAGCTGTGATGATAGTATATTAATATCATAGTCATTTTCGCCAATGCAGATTATAACTTTGTCTTTCGGTTTTACATTTATGTTTCGAATATTCACGAAAAAATCTGCGGACGGTGCATATGGTTTTGTTATTGCTGTGATGACGTATTTCTCGTATAGCGTGTTCGCTCGCAACTGAATTAGAGCGGTGGCGAGACCGGTGCAGCGTTGAGTTCCTATGATGTATGTATGAGTGTATGAACCGGTTCTTATCATCTTTTTTATCAGCGCATACTAAACTCGTGGATTTAGCCTGTAAAGGCGTTTGTGTGTTGTCCAAGGCTAATTTCAATTTTTGTTCTAGAGTATTTATATGTTGTTTTAAACAGATTACCTGGTTTTTAGTATATTTAAGCTGTTTCTCTAAGTCTTTAATTTTTAGTTGGAGTGCCACGGGTATGTTATTGGAACGAGCTGTTTTTCTATATGCTGGAGAAACAAAACCAGTGTGATAGTGAGAAGTGAGAAAAGAAGATACTTCTGACTGTGGTTTGGAACATCTATTACCTTTTTCGGCGCTCTGGCTTGTTTGGGGAACGTTATGTGAAGATTGGCATAAGGCTGTCAACGTCTTATTTTCCTTTGTGAATTTGATTATTTTCTGTCGGAGATCGTTATTTTCTAATGTTATATTGTCGAATTCGTTCTGTAGTGTGGTATATTCCGTTCGAAGTCGGCTAATTGTGTCCTTCATTTCCTGTACTGCAATATAGTCGGTTATAGTGTGGTCTAAGCTTTTTGATAGTGGTTTATGAAAGGAATCCGCAGACTCACTCAGGTCGCGGTAGGTAGTCAGCACATGTGAGTCGTCAGGTTCGTGCGAATCATGGGATGAAGTTAATGGTTGTGAGTCGTCTATTTGATTTATTGGTGAGGCATTCAGTTGAGCAATGCTTGCCTGCATTGTTTGTGATTCATCCAGCTGAGATAAAATACTTGCAAACGCCATTCCTGAAGGTTCGATCTCGGTCGGCATAAAAAGTGCACTAGAAGTAGAATGGCTTTCGTCAGATTTCTTTGCTGTTTTATTTTTCCTTGTGGTTACATGGAATAAAGTGGAGTAAGGTGTCGAAGTCCCTTTTGATTTTTGGCTACAGTCTTTGCACTTACAATTTTTTTTAGCTGCTGCATCCTTTAAGCGGTATAGTCTCTCCGAGTATCCGACGCAATCAAATTCGAAGTTGTTCCGGCATAGCGAGCATAACATTGTATTTTTAGGGTCAACCTTGCGCTTACATTTGGAACATGTAACTTGTAGTGCCATCTTACGGTCATTGCTTGTACTTTTTAAGTTGGGTTTTGTCATTTTATCAATGTATCAATGTAAATCTATACAATGCATTTAATTCAGTAATATATTAATAGATGTCGTTATTGTTTCACGAGTTGAATAGTCTGGTTTCTATTAACCCTAGCGGAGTTTACCAAAACTATTTCCAGTAACACTACCGATAGATAGATGACGCTTATTCAGGGTATTTCTTGTATGGAGGGCAGCGGCGTCCAGTGATGCGTAGACCAGCGGTTCCCGAAAGGTGGTCTGCGGAACCCTGGGGTTCCGTGAAAAGGCCGCAAGGGTTCCGTAAAAAATATTATCACACGTTTCGTGACCAACGTTGTTCGCTCGCGCGCACCGACTTGTTTACGCACGAGATAGGGGCAGGGCGTGCGGGCGAAGTAGTACAACGCCACAGATTACTAAATAGTGACAGCGCGCACAGCCCTCCGCATATGCTTACACCAAAAGCAAGTACAGAAATAGACTGGATGCAGTTCCAGATCTTCGCGTTCAACTGTCGGACATTAAGCCTAATTTTAATGCTATTTTAAGAAAATATGTAAAAAAAATTCATTCTTCACATTAAATTCACAAACGTGTTTTTATGAATTTAATGTGACGAATGAAATTTTTTGTACGTTTTATTACTTTATGTACCTACCTACATATTCACAGTAAATGTATAAAAATAATTTCATAAAACAAAACTTCAACTTGCTTTTATGCTTCTTCTGGCATACCCAGGTTTCGCTGCCATATAACAAAGTCGGTACCAACACTGCGTTATGTATTGCAAGGCGTGCACTCTTCACTACGCCTTGCCTTTTGACTAACGCAGTCAGGGCACCATTGACTTTGTTCCCGGCAGCGACACGCCTGTCCACATCTAAATCACATCTTCCATCCCGGCTAAAAGCACTCCCCAAGTATACAATTTCATTTACCTGTTCTAGACATTCCTGATTTACCCATATTCCACACTTCGTTCTCTCTTCGTCCCTTTCAAATACCAGAACCTTAGTTTTATTAGCATTCAAGCGGAGACCTTTAATTTCACATTCCTCTTTCATACACGTGACTAATGCCTGCAGTTCTGCCTCTGATGGTGCAATAAGCACTGCATCATCAGCATACAGCAGACAATTTACTTTAATGTCACCCAATTTCACACCCAAACAGCTATCTTTCAGTTTCTGTAAACAGCTGTCGAGATACAGTATGAACAGCCAGGAAGACATGACACAACCCTGTTTTACGCCCGTTTGGACGCTAAACATGGATGACAGGTCATGCCCTACTCGCACAGGCTTTACAGTCACAGTAAAGTGACTGCACAGCCCTTAGCAATCGACCATCCACACCACACCCCGGCAACAGTTCCCACATTTTCTTACTTACAACCTTATCAAATGCTTTCTCAAGATCCACAAAAGCACAGAAAATCCTCTGGTTAGCAGCCAGAAGCTTTTCCGTGATCATGCGGAGAGAAAACATTTGATCCGTGCATCCTCTTCCAGGTCTAAATCCGCATTGTGCCTCCCATAGAAATCTTTCCGATTTCTCTTGCATCCTACGTGTCAAAACCTTCGAATAAACTTTACTTGCTAAACTGGTCAAGCTGATCGCCCGATAGCACCCGCAGTCAAAATGTGAACCTTTACCTTTATATAAAGGCACAATGACTGCGGATCGCCAATCATCCGGGACATCCCCCGTCCGCCAGCACAAATTGCACAGCAGATGAAAGCTGTCCCAGACGCGAGGCCCACCATACTTGACCATTTCAGCAGTAACTCTGTCTAGTCCCGCAGCCTTACCACATTTCAAACTTCGAATCGCATGTTCAATCTCTTTCATACTGATGACCTCAGTGTCATCGAGGTCCGGGTCTGGCGTACCAGTCTCGACGTCATCCCCGGATCCCTCACTAAGATCATCACACGCATACATTTCTCTATAAAATTCGCTCCATCGCTGCATGACGTCCGATTTTTCTGAGAGGACGTCATTAGTTCTCGAAAGCACTTTGTTCATTCTTAAGGCCGTCGCACCACTTCGGGTCCTTCCAACCTCTTTCCAGAAGAGTTTGGAGTTCTCCTTAAAGTTGTGCGACAACCTTTCGTCCGCTTCCATTCTACACCTTTCACGCACTTCCTCAATCAATGCTTTCGTGTGAACTTTCTGCAGCTTATATCTTTCTTTCATCTTCTCTCTTATATCCTTATCATTACTAGAGGCCAAGTAGTCTAACCATGCTTTCTTCTTCTTCTTTACAGCTTCTTTCACTTCATCATTCCACCATGCATCTCTTCTTTTACTACTGCCTCTTTTAATCGTTCCACACACTTCTTCCGCTGCACTTACCATTCCATCCCTAAGGTTCTGCCATGTTCTTTCAACACATTCTTTTCTGCCATCGATGTTGTCAAGCTTTTCGGCTACCCTCGCATGATATTTGTCCCTAGTATCCGCTTCCTGAAGCTTCCAGCTTCGGATGCGACAGACCGACTGTGGTTCTGTTACTGCCGTCCGGTAGCGCCAACCCGCGAACAGACCCCGAAATCTAGTAATCACTAGATAGTGATCTGTTCCCAGGTCAGCACCCCTGAACACTCGCGTATCCATCACCTGTTTTCGCAGTCGGTCATCCACCAGGAACAAATCGATCATACTTCTCTCATTCTTACTTTCTCTAGTATACATATGGATCTTCTTGTGATTAAACATAGTGTTTGTCACAAGAAGACCCTTTTCCTTGCATACCGCCAGTATAAGCTTGCCAGCATCATTAACCCATTTATCGCCAAACTTTCCAAGCACCGACTCGTACCCTGGTCGAGCGGTACCAACCCATCCATTCAAATCACCACATACAACAATTCTTTCGTTTCCCCTAGCCAAATCTAGAACTTCTCTTACATTTTCCCAAAACTCCTCCAGCTCAGCCCTGGACGACGAAGCTACCGGGTATAGGTTCGATTAAAATAATTCCCTAAAAATTGGATTCATTTTACACTGTAATTATAATATTGATAACATAGCAGACTACAATAATTTATCATAAAATTGATATACATAATAAACATTTTGACATGCTAGTAGTAGGTTGGTTTTAAAAATACTATTTAAAGGTAATTTTTAGAGCTAAACATCTCAACTAAAAGCTTTCCGTGGAGGAGAAATGCATCAAATACATATCGCAGAAATACTCAGACGTTTTCCATTACCGGCGTGTCAAATGTATACCTGTAACTGACGATAAGTTAACGATAAAATAAACTGTAACAATAAAAAAAGATCACTTTATTTTCACTTACGCTAGCATGCTTATCGATTATAACCGACAATGACGTTGATTATTTGTTCATGCGTTGAATATTCTTGTGTCGGTGGAAAAGAAAACTGAAATTTAGATTTTACATTAAAGCTTATTATTAAAAAAATAAGCCTACATTAGCACGATGATTGTTCTTTCTTTTTTCTTCTTTACCGACATGAAAAAGTCCACTACAGGACAACAGACTTTTAACATTTAATTCTCTATATAATATTTCAATTTTACAGCTAATGTTTTCCGATATATTATACACCAAAATTATTTATATTTACTGAATATCTTGCACCGGTAGCTCATATTGATGTGCGTGTAAAATTAAACATAAAACTCGATCTCGGGTGCCTTGATGTGCGTTTATAATTAAAACGTATTTAGGGGTTTAATAATACATTTAAATACAAATGATAATCGAGCGGACTATAAGCGCTTACCTTAAAATCAGCAAACAGAGTTTGATTTGCGACGCCATCAATCAAGCCATTCATGTACTGATTCATCACTTGCTTCGAAGTTTTTGGCTATGAGGCAAAAAAAAATTAAGACATGTTCGTCAAGACTCACATAGTATATATATATATATATATATATATATATATATATATATATATATATATATATATATATATATATATATATAATTCTGATTGAGCTTTATACACAGTATAAAGCTCACTCAGGAATAATAGAATGGCTTTCATAGCCAAAGTCAAAACTTTTTATTCAATTTAGGCTTATTCAGCAGTTTGCAAAGCTCTTAAGAATCAACTCTCCGGGCTACTCAGAAAAGAATTTGCAAGAACCACTAGGGGTCTTTTTTAAAGTCACGTTAATATTTCATTTAAAATAACAATTTGAAAGATAGTTAAAGTTACAGCCTATACACGTATATATGTATATGTCTTATTCCTGGGAATAGGCTGCCTTTTATTTTTGAGAGTGTTTCAATAAAACAATACACATAATAACAATTTGTAATAAAATAACACAATGTAAATATTTTATAAATATTTTTAAAATATCGGTTATATAATTACATCAGTAGCCTTAGAAGGACGGGAAGAGAAGAGGACTTTCAAGTGTAGATTAAGATTTATTTCCCCACATCACTGTCTTCAACACATTGATTCATTTTATTATAATCTTATCCTAACAGATTTTCTTTTAAATTTTGTATTAGATTGTTGATGGTAACCCATGTTTTAGAGATTATATTGTAAAATTTTATGGACTCACTCAAAAAAAGACTTTCTAGTTTTAGTCAATCTAAACTTAGGATACGAGTAGAACCTTAAGCGTATCACCGCGATTCTTTCTAGATATAGTAGTCTACCTTTTATTTAAAGAATACATTTATATTTTTCAAAATATAAATGTTGTTAAAAAGGTCGCGTCTCGATTAAACTTTGCTCATATCGCTTGCATTTGAATATTGTTTTCAATCCCGCAGTAGATCTCTACAGTACATACCGTACGACATAGTAGTGTAGAAGTAAGCATGTATTGGTTTTGGATGGAATTCGGACGTTTCCTGATACTAGTATTACTACAGGCTATTGCTTTTACTCAATTAATATATATTGGGTGTAATAGGTAAACGAAGTAAAAGCCTATGGCATAGTTCCACCATCCCGCGATGTGAGTGCTCCATGCCGGATGTGCGGTTAACATATCACTCGGTTCGCAAAGCACTCTTCTCCCTGAACGTCAGCAAGTCGAGTAAGCCCGATGGAGTCCCTCCCATTGTGCTGAAGACGTGTGGTCCGCAGTTGGAACCGGTTTTAACGCGTCGATTCCGATACTCCTACTACCAAGGTGTAGTCCCTAATTCATGGAAGACAGCTTTGGTGCACCCGATCCCTAAAAAAGGCGACCGCTCAGACCCGTCCAACTACAGGCCTATCGCCATTACCTCCTTGTTCTGCAAAATAATGGAATCCATTATAAACTGCCAGCTCAGAGGTACCTCGAGGATCATCGGCTGATTAGTAACCGCCAATACGGTTTTCGTCGGGGTAGATCAGCTGGTGATCTTCTGTTCTACCTGACTCATAGAAGGGCGGAGGAAATGGAGTCCAAAGTGGAGGCATTGACGGCTAGTTTGGACATAGCGAAGACCTTCGATCGGGTCTGGCACAAAGCGCTTCTTTCGAAGCTTCCTTCCTCTGGGCTTCCCGAAAAATTGCGCAAATTCGTCACCAGTTTCCTTGCTGACCGAAGTATTAAGGTCGTAGTAGACGGTGCGTGCTCTGATTTCGAGCCTTTCAACGCTGGTGTTCCACAAGGCTGCGTGCTATCACCAACGCTGTTTCTCCTGCATATTGTGGCGCCTCAATAATTATAATTAATAAATAATAATTAAATTCATTTTAAAGACATTTAAAAATGTCTTAGAAATTATACCTTAAACAATTAGAATGCAAATAATAAGCATAAACTTCAAATATAATCTTCAAATATAATCATTTGGAATATTGAATATTATAGTATTAGTAAACGCATAAATTGTCTCTCAAAATCTCTAAATTTATTAAAACTCTGCTTAAAATATTTAAAATGTATCAAATCATATAAATACAAGTCGATTATATTGCAATTATAAAGATAAATAACATAATATGTAATATAATAGGAAAAATGGATCAAAATTTTCTAAGTTGATGAAAGAGTTCTAGTAAAAATTGGAAAATTTCTAAGTTGATGAACGTGTTCTCGTAATGTTCCCTTATATTAGGGCGTTGCCGGAGACACATACCCAAGGTTGTACATATATATGGGGTGGTCGCCTGATCGACTGTTAGTACTAAGGTTGCACAATGACTGGTCCTATATTAGGGACTTATTATAGTAAGGTCTAACGAACCAAAGCATTAATATAGAAGGTCTCTATGATGCATAAGCACTATGATAGCAGAGTTATGAGTTAAAGTCCCATATGAATAAGACATACAATAGTATGGTCTATGAAATAAAGCAAATATGAGGAAGGTCTCAAATATGTAAAAGCATTATATTGAAAGAAATGGGACTTGAAAAGGATTATTATAGTAGCGTGTAGGTTACTTCGCAGCCTCCGAGACCGAGGTAAACTTGGACTCGCTAACTGATGTGTCCTGGACATATCATCTTAGTGCCGGTGGTAAGCGAGTTTATTGTAGCAATACGACTTGCCCGTGGGCACCGAACGCTCCTACCGTTTGAGGGTGGCGTCTTAGCGCATAGCGTTATGATACGTCGGCTATCTTTCGGATTAGGGTGAGTGTGTTTGGTAGTACTTTTAAGTGCAGCAAGCATACTCAACTTCATACTCGTCTTAGTGCAATAGCGCTATGATACGTGGAGTTTTGGCTACTGACGTTTTAGTACCGTGCTATTATGATACGTTGGTGGATTTTGTTACCAAAGTCAATAGGGATCATGTGGGTGTGTTGTGAGGGGGCGCTATCCGTATGATAGTTGCATTGATGCTTACCGCTACTTGCAGTATTGTGTCTTGTGATGAAGCTGCGGATGTGCCGCACCTGATTCGATGCATCTTGTGGTTCTGGTCGATGGAGGTATGCGGGTGGTGATGTCTGCTGGGACTGTATGGGGGACCTTGGGATGGTGTAAGCCCGACGATAGTCGTATTGATGCTTATTGCATTCTGCATCATTGCGTCTCTGCGATGGTTGTTTGGCGGGTCGCTATTCTCAATGGCGCTCTCTGCGTCTTGGTTTGACTCACAACCTAAGTAGCTTTGCCCAAGTCGGGTCCCTTCATTGCGGGGCTGCAGACTGTCTGCCCTCCATGATGTTTAATATAACAACATATTAATATATCTCTATAAATTTCCCATCTTTGAAAGATTGAAGGCAACTTGTTGGTGGGTGAGACAAACATGATCGAAAAATGCATATACTCAACGTCAGTGACACAAACCCTTTCTGATGGCGAATAATTACTATTATCTTATAACTGCCTAGTGGCTATATCTGCTATTGTATTGGTTGGTGGAGCATATATGTCGACCTCATGCGGGTGGTAGCCGGAGGGAGAATCTGAGGAGGCTCTCAAGGCTGCGGCCGAAAGCCGCGCAACGTGGGACCCCATTCCCTTGAGGTGAGCGGTAGAGCGTGTCATGAACACGCTCTGCGGCCAATTGGCCGTGCTGACCATGCAATTGGTGGTGATGCCTTACACTTATTTCACGTCTGCAGGAACGGCGGTCTGGCAGGTGGTGGCACTCACGGACAGCTTTTTATGGCCAGTGTGCCTATTGTTGCCTAACCCGTGTGACGTACATTCACTGTGGCTGGATTTGATCCTATTCTGTATGGCGTTTACACGCATTGACATGCGCGACTTCGGTCGATGTTTGTGCTTACGCACTATCAAGGGGCCAAGTCCTCTTTTACTGGTTCGCCAGTTATTTTGCTGTGGACTACGGTCCAGTTCCCAATTTAAGTGTACCCTTCGGGGGGAGCGCATTAAAATGGTTTGCGCTCACCGTGTGCGGCGTGTGCAGAGCCGTGTACCTCTTCCACATTTATTTTAAATGTGGGAAACCAAGGCCCTTGTATCTGGTATTTGATTCAAATATTGTGAGCCTTTTCCAAGCGGGAAGGGATTATTTAATAAGGAATAGACTGTTGTGAACCTGATACAAGTGGAATAGGGACAATTTATTGTTCTTAACTTTTTTGAGCTCTGTCTTCGTGAACGTGGTTCTTTAGCTTATAAGACTCTACCAACAGCTTTCGATTGCTCTCGTGAATATTCATTATTCCAAGATACACCTAAAAGAACTAAGTTACTATACAAACACAACGTAAATAAGGGTCCTAACCAATACGATCACGCCATAAATTTATTAAACGGCCTATATTAAAACCTTTAGGAAGATCAAGATATAGTGGTCATGTAAATTAGATATATTTATATATCTTATAGATATAGATTATAAAGAAATACAAGTATAAGTATATAGAGATGGAAGAGATGAGAAGAGGGGGGGGGGGGTCGTAACAATATCAATGATGTGTTGCAACCACGTAACATTCATTGCTATGCAGACGACAGCACTGGTGATGACTTATATACCGGCCGTGCCAATATTTCTCGGGAAAACGTCGCCGAATACCGGGACAAACTTGTGTCTGAAATCGAGTCTTTGCTTAAGAAAGTCTCGGATTGGGGGCGACTATATCTAGTCCAGTTTAATCCCCAGAAGACACAAGTTTACACGTTTACCGCTAAAAAGAACCCCTTTGTCATATCTCCTCAGTTTCATGGCACTCCACTTGCTGCTTCAACTAGCATTGGAATCCTCGGCGTCGACATATCGAATGGTGTGAAGTTTCATGCCCACTTGTTAGGGAAGGCCAAATTGGGCTCTTAAAAACTTGGCATGCTTAGAACAGCGAGACAGTATTTCATGCTGGCACATCGCTTGCAACTTTACAAATCGCAAGTTTGGCCTCACATGGAATACTGTTTTCATCTCTGGGCCGGAGCGCCCTAGTGCCAGCTCCTTCTATTTGACCGCAACCAGCACAGAGCGGTTCGAATCGTTGACGACCGAGTTCTTTTTAATCGGCTCGATTTTTTTGATACGCAGTGCGCGTAGGAATATTGCATCCCTTTGCATTTTCTATCGAATTTACCACGGGGATTGCTCTGAGAAATTGTTCGGATTAATTCCAGCCGCCAAATTTCACGAAAGGACATCGCGTCAAAATTCAAGATACCATCCTCACCATCTGGATGCTTGGCAGTCCACGACTGTACGTTTTACTAGAAGTTTTCTTCCTCTTACAACTTTTCTGTGGAATTGTTTACCACTGGAGATTTTTCTGGACCGATACGACTTAGGGACCTTAACGAAAAGAGCTTACACCTTTCTAAAAGGCCGGCAACGCATCTGCAATTCCCCTGGTGTTGCGGTTGTTCATGGGCGGCGGTAGTCACTTACCATCAGATGAGCCGCAAGCTCGTTTGCCCCATCTTCTATAATAAAAGAGTTTTTTTTTTAAATAAATAATAATAATAATAATTTCTTTATTTGCTTAAAACATGGTATTTGTAGGTGGTACAGTAAAACAAGTACACATGTTTTGCTTATAATTAGCATGCAAATTTAAGTTTATGTTACATTTATTTAAAAAAAGGGTCAAATACATTCATAAAATTAATATTAACAAATCAATAATTATTAAAGACTAAGGTCAATAAATTCTTTAATGTCGTACACTTTTAGTTCAATAATCCACTTATATAGTCTCGATTTAAATAAATTCATTTTGAGGTTTTTAATGTCATTGGGGATCTTATTATATATTTTAACACACATTGCTACACAACTTTTTCTGAATTTAGCAGATCTCGGAATGACGCTTAACACTAATCTATCCGGATTTCTTTTCAATGTAGAGTTTATGTCTTTGGCTTTCTGGAAGAGCTCAGTATGACTTTTGACAAAGCAACTTATTTCAAAAATGTACAGTGCTGGCAACGGGAGTAAGCCTAGGTTCCAAAAAGATGCTCTACAGGACTCGCCCGGTGGAATCCCACATATGGCTCTGATGCACTTTTTTTTTGCGCTACAAATGCCATTTTTCTCTCAATACTATTACCGCATATCATCACCCCATAACGTAGAATGGAGGTTACATACGCGTGATAAGTGGTAATAGCTGTTTGCAAGTTAGTTACGCTTCTTGTTTTATAAAGAGCATAAACAAAGCTGTTGATACGCTTGCATAGGGACTCAATATGTAATTTCCAGTTTAGGACCTGGTCTATCGTTACACCTAAAAATTTGGTATGTGTAATTTCTTTAATCTTTTCGATATTGAGGTTAAAATTGCGTTTATCATGTTTAGGTTTATTAAAATGTATGAAATTTGATTTATTTAAATTTAATTTTAGATTATTTTCCTCTAGCCATTTAATAATGTTGTCAATAGTATTATTAATTTCATTTTCATGGTCATGTATTGAATTATATTTATTTTTATGTGATGTCAGAATTATTGATATGTCATCTGCAAATACGATACATTTATGACCCGTCACTCTAGTTATGTCATTTATGTATAGTATAAACATAAGTGGACCTAGCACACTTCCCTGAGGGATACTACACGTGTTATTTATTAAGGTAGAAGAACATGTTATCAGTTCGCTATTTATGATTTTATTAACAGTGACGCACTGACACCGATTCCTCAAGTAGGATGATAGCCACTGTAGTGTAGGTCCTCTTATTCCAATCGTTTCAAGTTTATTTAATAAGAGGTCGTAGTCTATAAAATCAAACGCCTTGGACAAGTCAAAAAATAGACCTGTTGTTAGATAACCTTTATTTAATTTTGTCAGTATTGTTTGCACAATAGTAAATATTGCTAAAGTTGTCGACTTTCCTTTTTGGAAACCGAATTGATCTTTATTAATGATGTTGTATGTGTTCGAACGGGTCGCCCTAGACTTCGCCTGCCGGTACGAGGCTGCCACTCGAGAACATTTCTTCCCCATCGGTTGTCGGTTCTTCAAGCTATATAGCCGGCGTATTCCCACTTTAGCTTACTAATCAGTTGGGAAATGCCGGTCACTCTGGTTCTACTGCGAATATTCTCATTTAGAAGTATATCACGCAGAGAGTCTCCGAGCATACTCCTCTCTATTGTTCGTTGATCGACCTTGAACTTCCTTTTACGGCCAACAGTGAATCTGGAGAGCCATTCTCATCTTTCTCAGATGGAAGTCCACGATTTAATCGAAATAGTGTTGGATATGACATGCAATTGGATCGATCGCACACTTACATGTGGCTTCAACGATGTCATCTACAGCCGCCCATAGAACTTCTCAATCTCACTCAAAATCTCAGGTGTCTCGGAAAAGATGGTGCCACACTTGGTCTTCAACTTCAACAGTTGGCTTTTTCTAGCAGACAGATCTCTGGCAAACACTTTGGAGCCCTGGTTCCGATCCACCGCTTATTAAATATGAGATGTATTGAAGTTGCGTAAGTCCCGCGGCATGCATTTGGAGATCTGTCTGTTCTTTTGCAGCTTCATTTCCTGTCTAACAGCCATGAGATTAAGAGTGTGATTGGAGAGTTTTTGTATTCTTCTGCGATGATTCTTGCAGAACTTAGCTCCAAAACTGTCAATTCTCACACAGAATACAAGCATGAAAGTAGCACCAACATAATGCAGCTGTGTTTCTTATTATGGTTACCGGATACTTTTTTTACTTATTGCGAGGCATTCTCCCTTAGTATTCAGCGGTGATAAAGTATTTTCTGTTTCTTTTTTAATGAAAGGTAAGCTCACGCCGTAAATTTCAGGGTACATAAGCAACCCGGGTTCAATGCCGTCTATGAAATAACAAAAAATAAAAAAAACAGTGGTAGAGCCACGCGGCAGCTTTTGCTGTCGCACGGATGGGCCGGCTCGAACCGGGGTGGTACCACGACCTCACAGAAAACCAGCGTGAAGTAGAGGTTCACCTCTGCGTTTCGCTTGGTGTGTGCAGGTGGCCGGAGGCCTTTTTTACTGGAAACGACGCATTCCATCTTAGTCCTCACGGGTGACAACGCATTAACATTTTGAATTGTAATAGAGGATAGATGTAGATGTCTATGGGCCGCAGCAACCACTTACCATCAGGTGAACTGTGTGCTCGTTTGTCACCCTTATCCTATAAAAAAAAATCTATAGTCCGGAAAGTGTGAGAGTGATATCTAAAGAAGAGTGAAGGCAGGAAACATGGTGAATGGAGCTTTGTACTCCTTTATGAGCAGTCAGAAGGTGTCTAACAAGTTTGGCTGTGCATGAGGGGGTGTTGGTTCTGACACTCATGTACGAAAGTGAAAGTTGGGTATGGCAGAAGAAACATGAAAGCAGAATAAATGCAGTGTAGATGAGAGCATTAACAAATATGATAGGAGTTTAACTGAGTGACAGGATAAAAACTAGTGAGATAAGGAAACGTTGTGGTCTGAAAGAAGATTTAGTGACAAAAATTGAGAAAGGTATGCCGAGATGGTTTGGCCATGTCGAGAGAATGAATGAAGAACGATTGACGAAAAAGTGTATAAGGCGAGTGTGAATGAAAGTGTTGGAAAGGGTAGACCAAGGCGGACATTCTTAAACCAAATCAGGGACGTCTTGAAAAAAGGCCAGGTCAAGAGTACCCTAAACCGTAGAGCATGTATGAAGGGACTAATGAAAGTGGACGAAGCGAAACAAGTATGTAAAGATCGTAGCAAGTGGAAAGAAGTGGTCTCTGTCTACCCCTACGGGAAAGAGGCGTGATTATATTTATTTATGAATGTATAGTCCGTCAACACACACCAGAGCAGGGCGCCGGATTAATTGCTGCATATCCCTCTCAGAAATGAGAATAGACCTACGCCCAGCTATGGTACTAATAAAGGCTGTAACTTCCCTCTATTTTACTGTTCTTGGAGTCTAATCTGGAAATCCTAACCTCTTTCAATTAAATATGCCCAATTCTTAGATTGTTGCATTCCTTGCGGGAGTACTTTGTTCAGTAGTGGACTCCTGATAGGCTGTAACTAAAAAATTGTTAAGAAATATTTTATTTCTCTAACCATTTCTCTCTTTGCTCTTTGATTTATATGGTCATATAAAAGTCTGCCGCTAAAAGTGTAACGCTAAAAGTCTGTTGCATTAACGTATAGTGCACCCTACCCGTTAATCTTTCTCCCCCTTTATTAAATTCCTAATGGGTTGTCTGTTAGGAATTGTTATGTAGCAATAAGGTAGCTTTATTTTATTATAATATTTATTTTTATTGGTATTTGCAGAAAAATTATAGGGATTTTTCTTCGCGTTAGTAAAATTATACGACTTCGTAAAATTACAGGTGATGTAGAGTATAGTCGGAAATAATTATTTTGTCACTAAAAACCAACACTCAATGTCGTAATTTCAAGAAGTTCCTCTCTATGATTTTTTTCGCGTGAAGTTTATATAGTATATGATATGACGCTTATAGCATAACGCTGAATCAATACCTAAAGTTTATTAATCACTAACACGTTAACAAAGCGCTTCAACTTTAGAAGAGTAAAATTATAAGTGGTTGATATAAGCACGCAATTTAAAGGTACTCATACCACAGTAAATAGTAGAATTTAAATTAAAATTGATCTGCAAAGAACTATACTAATAATATAATACGTTTTTCAATAACAATATATTATAAGGGTCAGTAACATAATAGCAGGGTGCGGACCGCGAACTCGAAAGGTCGTGGGTTCGAATCCGCCATTCGACTACTGTCGTGAACCAATTCTAACACAAGCATTTTGAGCATACCACAAGTGGTTTAAGGAAATATTCGTAACGTTGACTAGCATTATTAGTATTAAAAAAATACTACGAAAGGAACTTAGTTCCAGCCGAGCATTCCGCGATACTCACGCATATATTTTTTTGAATAATCGAATTGCGTGCCACACACTCTCTCTTTAGCTGCTACAGTTAGAAAAGTGACCTTTATAAATTCCTCTTCAGCTCTGTGATACGCAGCTGATACCATTGGTATATCCATCTCTTATAATTTCATTCCTTATCAGCTCACAGAAATCCAGTGCTGAACATAAGCTTCGGGCGTAAACTTCGAAGTCATCTGATTGAAGCCGTAATATCGTTCTGCCATTTCTCATAATCATCTTTTATGACACCAATGGAAGGAAATGGGAAAACTCATACTGATAAGACATATATGGGTCGAAATAGGGTATTAAAATGAAATGAAATAGTGTAATCGAGGCGTCAGTAGCCTAATGGTAGGGCGTGGACCGCGAACTCGAATGGTCGTGAGTTCGACGCCATTGACGACAGTGACGCCGTGAGTCTGCCATTCGACTACTATCGTGAACCACTTCTAACAAAAGCATTTTAAGCTTACCAGAAGTGGATTAAGGGAATATTTGTAATGTTCAATAGCATTACTAGTATTATTTTTTATAAAAAAAAATGGATTGACTTACATCGTCGTGACACGTTATAACTCTTATATATTACTTCATATTGTAGCACTTATAAAATCCGTTATAGATATAGCTTATTTAAATTGTACTGATCAACATAGGCCTCCCTATAGATTGCCACAAAGGAGGGATGTTTGTCATAGTTTGCACACTTTGCAGGGGATTTGGTAACCGCAATTTTATCATTTTGTATTTATTATTTGAAAGACGTCACTGCACATCTCCTGGTTAGGTTCCCTCTGTCATCCCTTATCCATGAAACTATATTGGGTAACAAATTCTCTTATACCACCACTACATTATTACATGTTATTCACTATATATAAAATAACGAGATCAGTTGTGCAGCTTCTCCAGCTTCAAAGGTTAATCATCTGGTATTGCAAGCGTCAATTCACCTGTCAAATGTGGCTATTATGACAAAACCTTTCCCTATTTGCTATTTACTATTTTGACTACATAGGTCTCCTTTTTGGCTTGCATTCCGTCTGGGTAAGTATTACTCTCTTACTTATTAAGTGGCGAAGCTTGTGAAGACACATATTGATTTCACGATGTCTGTACGTCTGTCCCACGATTATCTCGAGAACGGTTTCGAATTTTCAATTTCTGTTTTCTGCAATCGATTACTGATCACCCAGGCATTTGTACCTTCTATTTTGAAACTGATTGCTCAACGGCAACCATTAGAAACCGCTACAAAGCTGATTGCTACGCCATTTTGCTATGCTGTTAGCTTGCTAGGTTTATTTCTGACGCTAAATAGTAGCGCTTGCAGCGCTGTGCGGGGCTAAGACATTTCACTTTAGTCCTCAAAGGTGAGAACGCATTTTTCATCGTCATCATCATCATCATAACAGCCCTTCACAAGTCCACTGCTGAACATAGGCCTCCCCCTAAGAATGCCACAAAGCACGGTCCTGAGCCAACTGCATCCATCGTCTTCCTGCATATCTTACCAGGTCGTCACTCCATCTAGTGGGGGGACGCCCTACACTTCGCCTGCCGGTACGAGGCTGCCACTCGAGAACCTTTCTTCCCCATCGGTTGTCGGTTCTTCGAACTATATGGCCGGCCCATTGCCACTTCAGCTTACTAATCCTTTGGGCTATGTCGGTCACTCTGGTTCTACTGCAGATATCCTCATTTCTGAGTTTATCACGCAGAAAAACTCCGAGCATAGCCCTCTCCATAGCTCGCTGAGCGACCTTGAGCTTCCTCGTCTGGCCAGCAGTAAAGGACCACGTCTCAGTTCCGTATGTCATCACTGGCAACACGCACTGGGTGTACAGTCTCGTTTTCAAGTTTTGAGGTATACCTGACAAGAAGATGTGCCGTAATTTCCCGAACGCTGACCAACCGAGTTGATTCCGTCGATTGACCTCTCGGTCGAAGTTGGACTTACCTAATCGGACTATTTGTCCCAGGTAAACATACTCGTCAACAACTTCGAGCTTAGTGTTCCCAACAACTACCGGCATAGGTGTGACATGGACATTAAACATAATCTTTGTTTTGTCCATGTTCATCTTAAGACCTATCCGTTGGGAAACACTATTGAGGTCATTGAGCATAGTGCTTAGGTCCTCCAGCGATTCTGCCATAAGAACTATATCGTCGGCAAATCGAAGGTGAGTGATGTACTCGCCATTGATGTTGATACCGTATCCTTTCCAGTCCAGAAGCTTGAAAACGTCTTCCAATGCAGCGGTGAAGAGTTTCGGGGATATAACGTCAACCTGTCTTACACCTCTCTGCAGTTGGATAAGTTTCGTACTCTGGTTCTGTACTTGGATAGCCATCGTAGCTCTACTGTACAAACACTTCAGCACTTCGATATACCGACAGTCAACTTGGCACCGCTGAAGGGACTGCAGCACCGCCCAAATTTCGACGGAATCAAAGGCTTTCTCATAGTCCACATACGCCAGACATAGTGTCAAATTGTACTCTTCGGACTTCTGTACAATTTGCTGAAGGGTATGTATGTGGTCTATGGTGCTAAAGCCCTTTCGGAAACTGGCTTATTCGGGAGGCTTAAAGTCGTCAAGTCTGCGCGCGAGACGATTCGTAATGACTCTCGAAAACAGCACGTAGACGCGGCTCAGAAGGGAAATCGGTCTGTAGTTCTTCAAGAGAGCATTGTCACCTTTCTTGAAGAACAAGACCACCGCACTTCTGCTCCACGCCGCCGGTGTAATTCCACCATGGAGGACGGAATTAAAGAGCTTCTGAAGGACTTCAAGTACCGGTCTTCCACCCGCTTTCAGAAGCTCCGCTGTAATTCCATCCTCGCCTGGGGCCTTACCGTTTTTAAGGTGCTGGAGAGCTACTCTAATCTCGCTCAGACTGACGTCCGGGATATCTTCGGAATAGTTTCGGATGAGACTCGCTCTTGGATCGTTACTCACACTTTCGTGTGGCTCCAACGATGACGTGTACAGCTGCCCATAGAACCTCTCAATCTCACTCAAAATCTCAGGTGTCACGGAAACAATGCTGCCACACTATGTATTCAGCCTTGACAGTTGGCTTTTTCTGGCAGACAGATCTCTGGCAAAGACTTTGGAGCCTTGGTTCCGCTTGATCGCTTCTTCAATTCGAGTTGTATTGAAGTTGCGTGAGTCCCGCCGCATGCATTTGGAGATCTGTCTGTTAAGTTGCCTGTATGCTGTCAAGTTTGTTGAAGAATGTAGCTTCATCTCCCGTCTAGCAGCCATGAGATTAACAGTGTGATCGGAGAGTTTTTGTGTTCTTCTGCGGCGGTTCTTGCAGAACTTAGCTCCGACCGCATGGACAGTTTCCACGAGCTTGTCATTCATATCGTCCACTTCATTGCAGTCTTCTAGGCACTGAAAACGGTTTTGTAACTCGAGCTGAAAGGTTTCGGGACTTTGGAACAGAGCACGAGGGGGACGGAGCGTTGACTTCATTAGACGAGACCTCTCCAACTTTACGTTTAGGTTCAGTGTGCCTCTAACCATTCGGTGATCGCTACCAGTTTTCACCCTCGCAACGCAACGATGATTTAACGCATCTTTAGACATATTTATTTGAAGTTGGCTGCAGGTATTCATAGACAGGTGTAGCCACTTACTATCATGTCGACTAGTAATTCTATTGTCACTTCATTTTCATAAAAAATAATGCGTTTGAACCTTTTAAATAGTTAATGTACTCAAAGATATTACCAATTTCAAACGTTAGACGTACAATTAGCCTGTTAATATTTAATGGGAACATTCCAGCAGTTTGATAATAACATGCAAAGCGAATAATATTGCAACGTTTAGGAATTCTATTAGCATATTCCATTTGTATTAATGACGATTACATCTGAAAATAGATATGTATCGAAGCGCATTTCTGATTTATTCCCTATTACGAATAATTGTTAATTATGAACAGAGCAAGTTATTAAAAGCTTAATATCTTAAATAAATTTCAATAATTTATATTTATATGATTTCAAGCAGATGTGATTTTCATTTCAGTTTATTTTAGCCGAAACTTCAAATACTTAGATTATTTACTCTCTAAATAGAGTAACGGCGGCTCAAAAGCGTCGACAAAAATACAAGTATCAGCTAATTGTTAGCCTCTAAAGCGCTCCCCGCTTCTCACTGTCAATTGTAACGCTAAGTGATACGCACGCACAGCTCATTTTTTGTGTTAGATTACTTTGGTGAAAATGACAAAATGCGCTATCAAAATCTGCAGAAATTACAAAGAATGCTTAAAAACAACTAAAAAAACTCCTACCATGGGTAAGTAAATCAAAACTAATAGCAATTTACGAAAACAAAACTAATAATTTGATAATTTTTTTCACAAAATCACGCGTCGTTTTTTGGTGTTGCCAGTCTTGCATTGCGAATTTCTCTGTATAGTTGTCTTAAAAGCTAATGTATAATCATTTTTACTAGACTGCATCAGAAGGAGGAAATGCATCAAGGAAGGTGTGTGTATGTATGTGTTTGTGTGTATGTTTCAAAATTGTTTGGGTGAGCCTACAACCTCAACGATTTTTTTGTTTTGCGAGCTTCCGCTCAGACGTGTGTTATTATTTTAGTCTTAAATATTTTTTTCTTTGTTTTTTCTCTTTGTTATAGTATTACTGTTTTTATAAGATAGGGTGACAAATGAGCACACAGTCCACCTGATGGTAAGTGTTTGCTGTAACCCATAGACACCTAAATCTATCCACAATAAAGAATCAAAGTGCAGATGCGTTGTTATCCGTGACGACTTTGATTTAGACACCGTTTTTATGATGACCTTTTTGCAAATTGTACTTGTACACGAATAACCTTTTCCTTGTTTTAGAGGTTATCATTGACGTTGACATAACCCACCGATGGCTCGTATCGTTAATACTAATATTGCTATGATGTGTTTTCCCGCGCTTTTGTTTAGCAATAAATGCGCGTTCTAGACTAACGTCAAAACCCGCACTCATATCTAATAATTTAGTTTTTATTGCATCCGCACAAATTTTTATGCCTGAATGCTCTACCTATTATCCTTGGGCTAAACTTTTCAGGAAGTCCTGCCAGCAATAACGTGCCGAGCCATTCATCGTTTATTTCGAAACCAGTGCTTTTTAATTTCTGGGCGGTTTCCACGAACCACGAGATGCTGGTGTGGCGGGTGGAAGGAAAAGGGTAGACCTCCCGCCGGGACGAGAGATGTCGTGCGGTGTCCCACAGGGTTTGGTTCTGGGGCCGCCCCTGTGGAACATCGGTTACGACTGGGTGCTGCGCGCCGACCTCCCTACCGGCGTCAGCGTAGTTTGCTACGCTGACGACACGCTGGTACTGGCACAGGGGGGTCGTACGAGGCGGCGGCGGAAAATATGACACGCGGGGTTGCGATAGTCGTTGAGAGGATCCGGCAGCTGGGTCTTGAGGTGGCTCTGCACAAGTCCGAGGCCATGCACTTCCATGGTCCTCGGAACAGGCTACCACCGGGATCCTCAGTGATGGTAGGAGGGGTATCCGTCGGCGTCGAGTTGACGTTGAAGTACCTAGGACTCGTCCTCGACTGCCGATGGAACTTCGTTGAGCACTTCCGACGTTTGGCTCCCAAACTGGAACGGACCGGGGCTGCCTTCAGGCGGCTCCTGCCGAAACTTGGGGGGCCAAACGCCTCCTGCCGGAGGCTCTACGCGGGGATTGTGCGGTCCATGGCCCTTTACGAGGCCCCGGTGTGGGCGCGTGGTTTGGCGCGGCTTGCCGTCCACCACCTGAACGCGCCCCAAAGGGTGGTCGCCGTGAGAATGGTTCGCGGCTACCGCACGATCTCCCGCGAGGCGGCGTGCCTCCTTGCCGGATTGCCGCCATGAGATCTGGAGGCGATAGTCCTCGCGCGCCTGCACGAATGGCAAACGGAGGCACTAAGCCGGGGGGAAACCCCGCTGCCGCGGCAAGTTGTCGTGCAGCGGACAGACTTCCGGCGTGATCTCATGGCGACATGGAGAGAGCGACTGTCGCAACCCCGTGCTGGGCACGCCACTATAGCGGCGATAAGACCCCTCTTTGAGGAGTGGCTTGAGAGACGCCACGGCGTCCTCACCTTCCGCCTGACGCAGGTCCTCACCGGACACGGTGTGTTCGGGAGGTTCCTGCACCGAATCGGGCGGGAGGAAACGCCCGGGTGCTCCCACTGCGAGGATCGACCGGAGGACACGGTGGAGCACACCGTGGAGGTGTGCCCTGCTTGGGCGGAGCACCGCCGTGTCCTCGTAGCGGCGATAGGCGGTGGCGACCTCTCGCGTCCGGCCCTGGTCGAAGCCATGGTCCGGAGCGAGACGGAATGGGATGCCGTCACCACCTTCTGCGAAGCAGTGATGCTAGCGAAGGAGGTGGCGGAGCGGGAGAAGGAGAGAGCAGCAGCTTTCCTTCCCGGCCGCCGCGGGAGACGCCCCGGGCGTCGGGGGCTACTTCGTGGCCCCCGGCCACCGTAGGCGCGGGCCTGTGGATGGCGAGCAATGGGTAGCTCGCCGTCCGTCCGTCTAACGACGACGGGCCGTGTCGACGGCGCGTTTTGTTCCACGCGCGCCTCAAAGAGCTGTCAGCATCGTGAAGGGGCCCGCAAGGGCCGACGCCTGCCGGGGCTGCGGGCTGTTCGAAAGAGATACCGCGGCTCCGGAACGTAAGGGCACTGAAGGAACACGGATGGTTTTTAGTCAGTAAAAGTCTGACACTCCCTTCCGCTCCACCCAGAGCGAAAGAAGTCATTTGATGATTTTCCATCCGCAAAAAAAAAAAAAAAAGACCTCCCGCCGGTAAGGTATTTTGCCCGGGGAGCGGCCAACGCTCCGATTGGTAGTTCGAAGCTATTTTATATATGCTGCTTTAACTTCGGAACTTTGCTAGTACGATTTAGGCTTTGATGTAATTCGCTTGTGGCGCGACGACAGCGCAACCACATCACCCCCCTGCTCGAACCGGAGGTCGGTTGTGCAGTCCGATTGTCGTTGCGTCCTTAATGCCGGTGGGAAATGCATGCTGTGTGCGTAAGGGCAATTAACGCCGGTGCGAATGATATGCCGGTGTGTAATGCATGCCGTACTACGCACTTGCAAGTGATGCCGGTGAGAACGATGAGCCGGAGCAAGTAAAAGGGATTGCCTTGTAGTCGGCGGTGAGGAGAGAAGAAGGAAAGTGATCTGCGAGAGTGCCGTGAAGCAGGGGCGAACAGTAAGGCTCGAAGCCGAGCCGAACACTGTAGCGCAGAGAGTAGCTTGAAGGAACAGGAAGCATTATTATTTCAGTGCTGCGATGAACCTTTATAAAGCTAGATGGCTTGCAGAATGTGAAGACTGCAGACAATATCTGGTCGGGAGCGAATGAATGGGGCACTTGAAGACGATGTCGAAGGTTTGAAGTTGTAGTTTCCGAAGGTTATTGGTTGCGTGTTCAGATCATGTCGGGATCACCACTGTGGCGGGTAGAAGGAAAAGAGGAGATCTCCCGCCAGGCAAGGTGTTCTGCCCGGAGAGCGGCCAACGTTTCGAGTGGTAGCTTGGAGCTATTCTATATAATATGCTGCTTAAACTTCGAAACTTTGTTAGTGCGATTTAGGCTTCGATGTGTTTCGCTTGTAGCGCGACGACAACGCCGCCACACTGGTTTCTGAACGGTTTGATATCAAACTTCTAAGGAGGCCCAAACCCAACCCATCTTAAAGAGCAAACCAACCAAGGCAAAACGCAAAACATATAAAAGAGATTTTAACTTGCACCACAAAGCTCGTAAAATAGCTTCGTTCTTGGTATGAGTGTAAAGAGATAGATCTATTGTCATGATGATTTTCGCTCTGGATTTCCTGTCTTCTACTTTGATTAGTTCAGAGGCGTCATTCGAGCCCACGCCTTAAAGATCTAGAAGTCTAGTCATCATAATTTTACGTCCTCGTTATTTAGGCACATTCACTCTATAACTCGCAGACATATTTCTTTTGGATCACTCTATTTTCACAGCGATAACTTAACAACTTCTGGACTGGGCCTATAACCTATCAAAACGTAATGTCGGTTTCACATAGACTAAATTATTTCAATTAAATATTAGTACACATAGGTAATACTAGGTGGCGTTACTAGTACTAAAGGAAGAATAAGCGATACAATATTTTGTTATAAACTTATGAAATCAATAAATTTTAATAGTAACGTAGAAAGTAATTAGTATAAAGTATGGTGGGATTTTTTATTAAAAACTAACAATGCTATTTACATTACTAATAATCCTTGTAACCACTCCTGGTAAGCTGAAAATATTTGAGTTAGGAGTGGTTGGTAGTCAAATGGTGGATTCGAACCCACGATCGTTCGATTTCGCGGACTGCGCATTGCCATTAGGCTATTGTCGCCTCAAAATGGCATGTCGTTGTGACAAAAATCTCAAAAAAATTACAGATAAAATTAAAGATTTTAACAGTGGTAGAGCCACACGGCAGCTTTTGCTGTCGCACGGATGGGCCGGCTCGAACCGGGGTGGTACCACGACCTCACAGAATACCAGCGTGAAGTAGAGGCTTACCTCTGCGTTTCGCTTGGTGAGTGCAGGTGGCCGGAGGCCCTTATTACTGGAAAAGAGGCATTCCAACTTAGTCCTCACGGGTGGCAACGCATCTGCATTTTGATTCGCAAACAAGGATAGATGTAGATGTCTATAGGCCACAGCTACCACTTACCATCAGGTGGACTGTGTGCTCATTTGTCACCCTATCCTATAAAAAAAAAGATTTTATTATATTAGATAATTATTTTATTTTAATAGATTTAACGAAAATTTTGCTTCCAGATTTTAAGAAACTGCTTCGAATTTGACGATTATAGTAACATACAATTGTTTTTTATATAAAAATGGTGAAAAACTGATGGTGGTGAAGACATAGTCCACCTGAGGGTAAATTGATGATGTGGTTCAAAGTCGTATATCCTCGATTAAAAAACAAACTGCAGATGCGTTGTCATTCCTGGGGTCTAAGATAGAATTCTTAGTTTCCTGTAATAAAAGACTCCCTTTCTCTACATTCACAACACAAAATACAGCTGCATTAAGCTTCTTTTTCACGCTGGTAATAAATGAGGGAATGCTCCTTCCCGGCTGAGCCGATCCATTCGTGCTAAAACTATATTATAGCCGCAGCATGGCTCTTACACGTATAAATTAATATTTAAGTAAATTTTTGAACACATGTGTCGGCTTATTAAACACACGACGCAATGTACTACAAAGAGTTTAATAACAGTTGAGGCAAACGAGAACTCGTCTGAACCGGTGGTAAATATTAACCACTGCCCATGAAAAGAGTAGGCTTTTAAAAAGATAAGGCCCTTTTCACTTTACTGTTACTTTGATATCAACAGAGTTAGCGTATATGGCTTTAGATCACTTCATTATAACCTTTAGATATTGTGGGGTGTTACATCATTTTTCCACACGTGAAATAACCATCGGCAACTAGCATCAGCGCCAAGAGTGTAAGACGTCTGGTGCTGCATCGTCAAAGCGCCTGCCAAGCGTAATTATCAAGTCAAATCTTCTCTCCAACAGCAGAGACATATATCCAGCAATGGATTTTAACGGAAAAGAAGATCTTTAAAAAAGAAAGAAGTTAAAAATATAATATTTAGTCCCTATTTTACTAGAAAAGAGGCATTCAATCTTAGTCCTCACGGCTGACAACGCATCTGCATTTTAATTTGCAAACGAAGATACAAGTAGATGTCTATGGGCCACAGCAACCACTTACGATCAGGTGAACTGTATGCTCGTTGGTCACCCTTATTCTTTAAAAAAAAAGAGAGCTTTAGGCAATAATGAACTTTTCATTATTTCTTTGAATATAATATAAAATCGTTTTTCATAACTTTCTTCACATTTACAGGCACAAATATAATTGCTCAATCATGTCCACTTTCCCATATGAAAACATCCCCTAATACACAGGTGCATAGAGTAACCATGTTAAGAAAAATGGAACGGGTCGTGACACGATAATTTATCAATTTTTCTTTCTCGGAGAAATGTCACTAAAGGGCTAATGGAATGGATAAATCAGTTGTAACGTAGCCACGTACATCATATAGACGGTATGATTAAAATATAACATATTACTTACTATGTCTAATTGAGGCAATTGTAGTATCAAAAGTTCCATACCCAGAAATAGGAGAAATTATATGGCCCGTAAATTTTATAACTTTCACTTACAAAAGTGGAAACATTCTTAAAAATTAAAGAAAATAAAAATTGTTTATTATAATAATTATTAATTAAAAAAACCTAACGAAACGAACAGGAAAATCATATGCTTGCATTTGGATTAATTATAAAAATTGAGGGTTTTTTAATTCCGATATGAAATAATATTAAAAACCTCAGATTTTTGCCGTGGTGGCTCTTGGGCAGCGCGCGCTGTATATTTCACAGGACGGGAGCAACCTGGATTCGATCCAAACCGGCACTGTACTGATTAAATTGTAGAAGAAAAATCGTGAGAAAACCTACATGTCTGAGAAATTTTCTTTTTTTCGTTCATTTCTAAAACATGTGAAGTCCGCCAGCACGCACTGGGGCAACGCGGCGGCCCTTTATTAAGTTTTATTTTATTATAATTAAATTAACTGTAATTTGTAGGCTATTTACATACACAAATTGTACAAGGACAAACATACAGACCCGGAGCAATTATTTGTTGGTTTTTTATATGATAAGGGTGACAAACGAGCACACTGTCCACCTGATGGTAAGTGGTTGCTGCGGCCCATAGACATCTACATCTATCCTTTATTACAAATCAAAATGTAAATGCGTTGTCACCCGTGAGGACTAAGTAATCATGCCTCCGACCACCTGCACTCACCAAGCGAAACGCAGAGGTAAACCTCTACTTCACGCTTATTTTCTGTGAGAAAAATTAATTAAGTTAATGTTTTTACTTTGTACAATTTATGTATGTAAACTGCCTCCATGAAACATAAGAAAATCTTTGTGTGGAGATCGTTAATGTTATCTTATAAAATAAAGCTAAATATTTGTAAATATGTACAATGGCGTTCGCTGTAAATTTCACAGTACCCGAGCAACCCTGGTTCGATCCCCGCCAGTACCAATGAAATTCTCGATGCGTGCTCGGCGGTAAAGGGAAACATTATGAGGAAACCTGCAATTCTGAGAAATAAGAAAAAAATTATTTCGAAGATATATGAAGTTCGCCAACACGTATTGGGGCAGTGTAGCGGCACTTTTTTACCCTAGAACCATCTTAAAATTAGGAGGAGGCCTGTGCCCAGGAGTAAGACGTATAAACGCTGTAACTTTCCTTTACTTTTACCTTTATGTGTAATACGAGTAGAAGAAAACTTTGAATTATAGCGTATATCCTATCTAAATTCTTTCGCACAAGAGCGGGTTTATGTAGTAAATTTGTTTACCACGTTTATTCAATTACTCTGTTGGTAGCTACCGGTCTTAAATAAAGTAATAACATTACTGAAAATGAAGATACCAGTGGAGATATAACGTTTAACCTAGTTATTTTTGAAGTGAAAACTTCTTTAGCATCGTTGTGATTTGAAACTGGATAAAACGACAAAGTGACACTAAAGAGAGACAATTGTATACATCTATAGGATTTAGCCTGCGAGAGCATGAGATTGAATACAGTGTAGTATGTGAAAGTAGCCTAAAGCACAGAATAAATAATAGTTGCCTAAAGGCAGGGTGCACACCACGAACTCCCAATGATGCGGATTCAAATCACATGAATATTTTATTTGTATACTTACCAATAATGGTATTTTAAAAAAGAATTTTTTTATTATTTCGTTCTCCTCTTGTTTTGGTGCTTTAAATATGTTTAATTTGAACTAATAAAATAAACGTTTAAAAATTAACAAATATATTAACTAAATAAAATTAACCATATTGAATCAAATTATCATATCCAATTCATTCATAGTAATCCACAATTTTATAACTTACCGATTCATATTAAAATATTTGTGGTAGTGCCATCTAGCGCATAACTTATGTACGAACCACTTTGAGTGTCAATCAATTTTTGTTCGATAAAATGACTTTATCTATAGAATGAAGTAATTGGCGCTATGACAAAACAATTTTATTAACACTAAAATTAAGTCTTAGAATAAGGATTATACCATTTACTTGCTACAAAATTAAATTTTTATCTTATAATTATTTTACGCTGCACTTGTGATTGAATATATAAATCATGAAAATGATCATATTAAATAAATCATTTGCCATGAAATAAATGATTAAATGAAATGATTGAATGATTTGAAATATTTTTATTTTATATTTAATTTCATTTAAAGTTTTCACGCCTGCTTTTTAATTATTTAATCTTAGTATATAACTTTACCTTGCTTAGAAGTATTTTCTCGTATTATTCTGTAATAATAAGTACTATACCGTTTTAAGTATAATATATATTTTTTAAAGAATTGTTTGAAAAGTAAACGTAATTACTCCATGAAATAGAATAATCCAAATTCATTACAATTAAGAAATTTATTGGAATATTTAAATGAACGTAACATATTAATTCTAATTTTCTTAGAAAGGGCATTAATTTATAGGCTACAAACTTACAAACTATTACAGGTGATTACAATATGCACTGGAATAAACATCAAAAATAAAACATTCTTACAGCAAACTCGAATGTTGAAAATTAATCTAAAAACTTAATCCAATACATTTGAATTATGTTTGAGTAGTTCTTTTCTGAGCTTGTTAGGTGAGACGGAATTAATATCAAATGTATAGGAAAGTTCATTGATCAATTTAATGAACCTAGAGATCGGGAAAATCGCGCCAAGCACCGTTCTACGAGGAGGGAGTCTAAGAGGAATTTTTCTGCTGCAGATATAGGTAGGTACCCTATGAGGTAGCGAAATTTGAACTTATTCAACAATTAAGTGCAGGTAACTTTGTTATTCAATAATCTGCATAAGAAGATATTTGTCTACGATTAACCAAAGACGTAATTTTGAAAACAGATAGATGTTTTTATATAAAGAATGATTATTTTTTTAAATTCGATTTGATTATACTAAATGCCACATGAATCTGTATTGTATCCGTTCTAAGCATTAAAAATATGTTGCATAATTTGGTCTCCAAATAACAGAACATTATTCTAAAGTACTTCTAAATTAATTGTTGTAGAGCTTTGTTTTGGTTTTATTGATGCGGAAAAAATTAAATTTTTGTGTAAAGAAATCCTAACATTTTAGTGACACGTTTTAAATATATACCATATGCGGTACAAAAGTGAATTTGCTGTCATATATAACACCTAAATAATTGGTCTCTTTTAGTTCCTGTAAATTGTTATTGCTTAAGTGACAATTATAGTAAACTAATTTCATTTTCGGAACAAATTTTACGTAGAAACTTTTTGCAATGAAATCCATTTCATTCAAGTTACACCATTGAAAAAGATTTTCGACATCACAATGGAGTTTACGCGCATCATCTATAGTTTTAATAATTCTGCATAATTTTAAGAGAGTAGTAGTAGTAGTAGAGTTTGTTGATCTACATTGAATAAATTCGTGTTGCTTTTTATTAAGTATGAGAAATGGACATATCAAAGCTTTAAATATATTTAATAGCAAACGTTGACAGTATTGAAATGGGCCTGTAGTTTTTGACTGAGTCTTGTTATAGCACTCTGTTGCCATTCGTACGAATGGCAACAGAGTGCTATAACATATATAACAGAGTATCTATCTGTTATCAAAATTACATCTTTGGTTAATCGTAGACCAATATCTTCTTATGCAGATTATTGAATAGCAAAGTTAACTGCACTTAATTGTTGAATAAGTTAAAATTTCGCTACCTCATAGGGTACCTACCTATATCCGAAGCAGAAAAAATCCTCTTAGACTGCCTCTTCGTAGAACAGTGCTTGGCGCGATTTCCCTGATCTCTAGGTTCATTAATTTGACCAATGAACTTTCCTATGCATTTGATATTAATTCTGTCTCACCTAACAAGCTCAGAAAAGAACTACTCAAACATAATGCAAATGTATTGGATTAAGTTTTTAGATTAATTTTCAACATTCGAGTTTGCTGTAAGAATGTTTTATTTTTGATGTTTATTCCAGTGCATATTGTAATCACCTGTAATAGTTTGTAAGTTTGTAGCATATTAATTAATGCCCTAACTAAGAAAATTAGAATTAATATGTTACGTTCATTTAAATATTCCAATAAATTTCTTAATTGTAATGAATTTGGATTATTCTATTTCATGGAGTAATTACGTTTACTTTTCAAACAATTTCTTTAGAAATATAAATTATACTTAAAATGGTATAGTACTTATTATTACAGAATAATACGAGGAAATACTTCTAAGCAAGGTTAAGTTATAAACTAAGATTAAATAAGCCTAGCAAGCTAACAGCATAGCAAAGTGGCGAAGCAATGAGCTTTGTAGCGGTTTCTAACGGAAAAAAAATTCAAAATAGGAGGTTCAGATGCCTGGGTGATCAGTAATCGATTGCTGAAAACAGAATTTGAAAATTCGAAAACGTTCTTGCGGGTTTCAACATAATGTTTTCTATTGAATAAAACTGTTTTTTACGGATTTTATCGCGTTTATTTTATTACTTTTATTCCCGACGTTTCGAGTGCTTTACAGCAACCCATGGTCACGGGGGGGACTGAGATGTTTGACGTCCCGATGTCACAGTTAGCCCGGCTACCTTCAGATTTTTAATATTAATTTTCGGTTCAATTTACGCAGAATGAACTTACAGTATCCTGAAGTCTTGCAGTGTTATGCTTGGGTTTGGATTTAATTTTGTTAATTATAGGATCCCAAGCTGATGGCAGCACCCATCTATCTTCTCTATTGAAATTAGGATGTTTTTTAATTTCAATAGCCTCGCGTATCATCCTTGGTAGGAATCGGTGTTCTTTTGCAAGGATTTGTCGTCTATTAAATCTGATGTAATGGCGGGGACGGTCTTGAACATGTTCACAGACTGCAGACTTCCCAGAGCGTTGGTGCTTCACGTCAGCTATATGTTCTTTCACGCGGGTTTTAATGGATCTTTTTGTTTGTCCTATGTAAGAGAGACCACATTCGCAATCAAGCTTGTACACGCCTGCATCTTGTAGAGGGATATTACACTTGACGGATGGTAAAAATTGACTAATCTTCTTCGGCGGCTTGAAGAATGTTTTAATCGAAGCTCGCTTCAAGATGTAGCCAACCTTGTCTGTGACTCCTCTGACATAAGGTAGTACAGCAGGCACACGCTCGACTGTGGTCGGCTTCACTCGGTCACTGTGACGTAGGCGCGGGACCCGAAGCTTGTTGTCTTGCAATACTTGCTCAACGTACTGAAGCTCGGCGGCCAGATGTTTTCTGTCACAGATCCCTCGTGCTCTCTGAAACAATGATTTTCCCACGGTAGCTAACTGTGATGGATGATGGTGCGATTCACCATTTAAATATCGGTTAGTTTGGTTTTTTTTTCTATACACAGTATGACCAATAGTGTTATCAGGATTTCGGATGACTAAAACATCTAGGAAAGCTAAAGAATTGTTTGCCTCTAACTCCATTGTGAATTGTATTTTAGAGTTTATGGAATTAAGGTGGTCTAAAAATGCAGTAACTTTGTCAGATGGTAAAATTGTGTAAGTGTCGTCTACATACCGCTTGTAGAATCTTGGATTTACAAAATTGCGAAATTCAGGCCCTCCGATAATACTTTTAATGTAGGTTCGTCCAGTGTTTGTTGTGACAGATTATAGACCGTGCGTTGTTTATTGTTTGTGTCTGTGGTCAACGGTTGTGTATCGTTTCTTCGTTGACATGGATGTTTGGCATTTGATTTGATCGTTAATTTTTGGTATTTCTCTATTTGTTTATTTTTGCATTCATTATATTTAGCTTTTTCACGTTTGTTCGAAGTTTCTATGCAATTATTAAAATCAAATTTCGTTAAAACTGTCTTTAACTCACTGGACAAATAGTCTTTGGTATTATTTATGAATTGTAGATCGAATTGTTTTTGCTGAATCACCGTTCCTAACAACTTTTTACTTGCCTGATTTAAGAACTTGGCGCTTCCTCGAATGTCCTTTTTAGTTGATATTTTGACACACGTAGGAATGAGACTGTGATCTCTACATCTCTTTAAGAAGTTCAAAGCTGTTATATATCTTGCGCATTTTGTTTTAGGATCTTCTAATCGGCGAATTTTATTTGCTATTACCAGTCCGTACTGGTTTACATAATAATTTATTATATTTACGCGAACACTACACATTGAATAAAACTGTTTTCTTACGGATTTTATCGCGTTTATTTTATTATTTTTATTCCCGACGTTTCGAGTGCTTTACAGCAACCCATGGTCATGGGGGGGACTGAGATGTTTGACGTCCCGATGTCACAGTTAGCCCGGCTACCTTCAGTTTTTTAATATTAATTTTTGGTTCGTTTTACGCAGAATCAACTTACAGTATCCTGAATTCATAAATAATACCAAAGACAATTTGTCCAGTGATTTAAAGACAGTTTTAACGACATTTAATTTTTAATAATTGCATAGAAACTTTGATCAAACGTGAAAAAGCTAAATATAATGAATGCAAAAATAAACAAATAGAAAAATACCAAAAATTAACGATCAAATCAAATGCCAAACATCCATGTCAACGTAGAAACGATACACAACCGTTGATCACAGACACAAACAATAAACAACGCACGGTCTATAATCTGTCACAACAAACACTGGACGAACCTACATTAAAAGTATTATCGAAGGGCCTGAATTTCGCAACAACACCGAAAGAAATTCCGTATGAGGAAATTATATGCAACGTTGAGGATTGCCTGTTTAAAAACAATGTGGGAAAGGAAGATGTTGAGGCCATACGTCAAGACATTTCGTCCTTATTACGTCGTAGTTCAGTGCCGAAACTAAATCTCCCCAAAGACGAGATTAAAGCGTTGTACAACTTACGCAACAGACCAGAGCTCACGATTCTCCGTGCAGATAAAGGAAATGCTACGGTAATAATGGATACGTCAGATTATAATTTGAAAATACAACAACTTTTATCGGACAAAATTACGTACAAAAAGGTCAAAAAAGACCCTACAACCAATGTGCTTAAAACAACTAGCGATCTAATAAAGAATAACTCCGAAAAATTAAATCTCGACGTAAACTCGATAATACCACCGTGTACTAAAGCACCGAGGTTATATGGGTTACCGAAAATACACAAACCAAACGCTCCACTACGTCCCATAGTAAGCCAAATCGATTCACCAACTTATAATTTGGCTCAACACCTGGCAAAAATTCTGTCACCACTGAGAGGACAAACTAGAGCACACACAAAGGATTCGTACCATTTTGTTAGTAAAATAAAAAAACTACATCTTGCTGACAATGAAACTATGGTCAGTTTTGATGTTCAGTCACTACATGCTTACCTATTGAGGACTGCATCTCAATTGTAACCAGGAAGCTAGAAGAATACAACATGCCTACAGAATATGCAGTATTACTCAAACACTGCCTTACATCTGGCTATCTATTGTGGAAGGGGGAGTTTTTCAAGCAAGTAGATGGAGTGGCGATGGGCTCACCTGTATCTCCCATAGTCACCGACATATTCATGGAGGACTTGGAGGAGAAAGCCCTTCTTACTGCTCCTGTAAATCCAAGATTCTACAAGCGGTATGTAGATGACACTTTCACAATTTTACCATCTCACAAAGTAACTGCATTTTTAGACCACCTTAATTCCATAAACTCTAAAATACAATTCACAATGGAGTTGAGGCAAACAATTCTTTAGCTTTCCTAGATGTTTTAGTCATCCGAAATCCTGATAACACTATTGGTCATACTGTGTATAGAAAAAAAAAAACCAAACTAACCGATATTTAAATGGTGAATCGCACCATCATCCATCACAGTTAGCTACCGTGGGAAAATCATTGTTTCAGAGAGCACGAGGGATCTGTGACAGAAAACATCTGGCCGCCGAGCTTCAGTACGTTGAGCAAGTATTGCAAGACAACAAGCTTCGGGTCCCGCGCCTACGTCACAGTGACCGAGTGAAGCCGACCACAGTCGAGCGTGTGCCTGCTGTACTACCTTATGTCAGAGGAGTCACAGACAAGGTTGGCTACATCTTGAAGCGAGCTTCTATTATTCTATCAAGCAGCTGTAAAATTCAGTAAGTGAGAAAATGAAAAAGAAGAAAGAAAGAAAAAGGTTGTGAAATCAATTTTTTGTATATAATTATATTTATATTATTGTTTTATAAGCTGCTTTGTTAAATAGAGTAAATAGCTCAACATACATTATTATTTTTAAGTATTTTACTACATAATAGTGCTTAAATGAGACGTATTTTGTAAATAAATGTTTCCTTCTTATTTTTCTAAAAGTTTACAGCTGGACATAGGCTTTCTCCTTTGTAGAGAGGATGTTTTTATCTAAAAGGAGGCAAACGAGCATGCTGCTCGCCTGATAGTAAGTGACTACCGCCGCCTATGAACAACTACAACATCAGGGGAATTACAGGTGCTTTGCCGGCCTTTTAAAAAAGAATAGGCTTGTTTTTTATTTTTTTATAGAATACGGGTGACAAACGAGCACACAGTACACCTGATGGTAAGTTTGTTGCTGTGGCCTATAGACATCTACATCTCTCTTCGATTAAGAATCAAAATGCAGATGCGTTGTAACCCGTGAGGTGCCGATGACTATGATATTAATATACTATCATCACAGCTACGACGGTTTCTTAGATATTTTCCAAATAATGACATAATTGTATTAAATTTATTAACAAATATGTACCTAAGTGTTACTGACATAAATAAAACTATAAAGAGAATTAGTAATGGACATCATAATTACCATTTCGTTGAATGTAAACACAGGAATCCTTTTCAATTATGTAAGTCGATTAATTATTTGATAGATTGCGTTGACTACGAAAATGAATATCTAAATCTCAAACAATTGAAAAAATAAAAGCACGTAGTAAGCCAACGCCGGAAAGGGCTCTCTCTAAAATGGTACAGTATCCAAAGGGAACAATCCCGTACTATTTTTCCAGGGTTCGATCGGGGGCTATTGCCCCTATTAGTGGATCTGATGCCAATAGGCCAACGCGCTTAACTCAAAGTTATTTACTGAATTTTTTTTCCAAAAATAGATAAACCGTTCTTTCTTGCCTCACAGTAAAAAAAGACCACAGTAAAAACCATTGCGAGTGTCTTGGCAAAGCAGGAGTTACTAGAAATAACATTACAAGAACTTAAAAAGACGGATAATGAACCAGATCTTAAATGTTTATCTGAAATTTTTCTGCGATCTGGTAGCGAGAAGTACCTAAATATTTATAACTATGAGTTAGCAACAGCGTTTTGTCGGGACAAACTGAGGGGAGGAACCTGTATCTTAGCCAAACAAAATAGTATCTACAAAGAAATGGAAAAACTAAGAACGTACGCATCACAAAAGAGCTTTGAGGTCTGCGGCATCGAGATGCCTCTACATAAATTAGTGGTTGTATGTGTTTATAAAACACCTACATCTGATCCGAATTTCTTAAACAAATTAGACCTACTATTGCACGACTTATTAAGAAACTGTAAGCCTGATACAAAAATGGTTTTGACGGGTGATTTTAACATCAATAAGCTGAAACAGGGAAAAATAACAAATTACCTCCAAGATATTTGTTTAAGTCATAACTTAAAAATGCATATTAATGTACCTACACGCAAAAATTCATGCATAGACCACATGCTAAGTAATATTATAGACGCCAACGCTACTGTACTACCTTTATACTTTTGCGACCACGAAACAGCTCAATTATTATGTATCCCTGTGCAAAAAAAAATTGAAAAACCGAAAACTTACACAGTACTTAAAAAGGACTATAGTTGCGAAAATATTTTCAGATTCAAGGAATGCCTGAAAAGCATCACTTGGTCTGAGGTATACGCAGATATGAGTCTAAACTCTGCCTTCAATAACTTTCATGAACTACTGTGCATGTTTTATAATCTGTGTTTTCCTTTCATTAAAATTAAAGTTAACACTCATAAGAACACACAAGATTGGATTAGCAAAGGTCTAAGAACAAGCTGTAAAACTAAACGGTCACTAAGGTGTAATTATTATAAAAAAAAACAGCAAGCAATAAAATCAAATATATAGATTACTCGAAAGTATTAAAAATGTATTGATACCGCCAAAAGGATTTCGCACATAAAATATATTAATAAAAGTAAAAACAAATGTAAAGTGACATGGAATAATTCCCTATACCTCACGGGAGGAACCGACTATTTGTATTGTGGCCGATTGCGTAAAAAAAATATAAACAATTGAAGTTTTTTCTTACACACGATGGGGATTGAACCTCCACTTTTACGAAAACTAATAACACTAACAAACATTTAAATAAAATAATTTGTAAGCAAAAGAAAAAAAAAACAGAAGGACTGAAAAACAGAAGAAGGGAAAAGGAAGGCTGAGAATCGAACCATGGTATCTGGTACGTTAAAACAGACCTCTGCGTCAGTGCTTTGATATTTATTTCCTAAAATGTTGATCTGTATTGAAGCAAGCTTTTTAAATTTTAGTGGGTATTTAATCGTATATTGTCTTCCAAAATTATGTATCACCCACTTGTTAATAATATCACAAGGCTAATCTTAAAATAAAATAATTTATAACAGTGACAATTATGCTTTAAATGATATATGGTACAATGATGTCCTAGAACTTATAACCACCAATATCAAAATAATTTAAAATTAAAAATGTTGTACAACCGACTTCAATATATATTATTAACCAAACTCTAAAACTATTAATAAAACCTTGATGAAATATATATGAGACACCACACATGAAAATAACTAGATTTTAAATGAAAAAAAATAATCGAAATCGGTTGACGTAGAATAAAGTTATGAGGTAACACACCTTAAAAGAGAACATACATTCGAATTGAGTACCTCCTCCTTTTGAAGTCGATAGATAAAACGACGGAGCTGATGATAACACATCTGATACTTGTTCGTAGTAAGTGAAAATGAAAAATAATGACTTAATAACACCAAAGATTAAAATACATTAACACAGGCAAAGTGGCTAATTAAATATTTGTGAGCTTGTTACCTGAGAGCTGCGGTTACATTACATCGGCCTTTTTGTGAGAATAGTCCAATAACTCTGGCGACGAACAAAATATTTTTAAGTAGCGTAAGTCCTTATATTATCAGATATCTTCTAGTCAAAGTCCGAAATCGGTCCAGCCGTTTCGGAGATTAGCCGGAACAAACAGACAGACAGACAAAAATTTTAAAAATTGTGTCTTTTTTATAAGTACCGTGTATACTTTCAAATGGATTTAGTAAAAAGCTGTTATTTTGACATAATAAACAGACACTTCAATTTTATTTATTTTTATAGATTTTTTTTATAATGCGTACATATTTTCATATCGTATTAAAAAGTCGATTATTTTTCCAACTTAAATCTCAATTTTAATTTGTCATCGGTCATTGTTATTAATTTAAATTGATGCAAAATATCAGGTTAATATGATGCGAAAAAGTAATAACTTACATTAATTTCTGTTAAAATTTAAGTCAAACGCATGATAACCTTTATTTGGCGTTCTACGATAAAGCCCTTTTGTTGCTAACAGCTTGGTAAGTCATTATACACATACATACACATCACACATTGCCCTTGAAATCTTAACTTAGATCTGCGTGAGGGACGTCCAACGAAACTCAACGACTACAATAACTGAAGAGAACGTCGATGCTTATAAAATACACTTTATTTTCAAAAGTACTTTCTGCGTTCCAGCCATTAACTCTTACGATATTAAATTAACGATATTACGACTTAAGACGCACTGTATATAACATTGATTTAAAAATATTGTAAATAACAATAAAACGGAAGTTTATTATATCGTGTCAGTGCAATTATTTTGTTGTATTTTTCTCATGCTGCGTGTAAGTTAATGTAGATTGCAAATTGTATCATAATAGTCCACGTTGCAACTGAAAAGAAGCTAAATAATAAAAGTGCGGAGAATACTTTTCGAACCGTCGATATCTTACCGCGGATAATCCATTATTACATTAGATGAAATACGTCTTTTTGCTATAACTCTTATTGTTACTACAGAACGAATAGGTTTAAAACAATTATTTTATACTTACACTTATTTTAAATACATAGGAAAAAAATCTTAATTCATGCCAAAATTTAAACAATTTCCTGATCATACATTGTCGCGATTAACAACAATATTGTTGGATATTATCATATAACTTGAAATGAACTAAAAACTGTAAGGCTCGGCGTCAAAACTACTATAAAACTTTGTGAACTCCTCTAACTCTTATCATTTATGAAAGCTCTTGTAACAGCAATAGCATTGAAACTCAAGGCTTTTATCTTCCATTGCCGACTTACAAAATATAATTCTAGATTTAATTTGCATTAGATAAATGTGACGACTCAAACCGTGTTAGAATAATATAAGAATTCTCATAGAAATTCAAATAAAAACTCATCAACTCAATTTTTCAGTAGGTGTGCAATTTGATCTCGATGACCGCCAACGAAATTGTTATTTGCGATTTTAAGTGCTGAATTATTAAAAACTTGGCGGTTAAGAAAATAATATGCGGAGCCCTGAATTTCTGAGGAATAAAAATATTTCAGATACACGTGAAGTTCACCAAAACGCACCGGAGCAGTGCAGTGAACTAATTACTGAAGAACCCTCACAAAAATGAGAGACGGTCTGTAAATTTCACTTTGTCAAGAATTGTGATAGCGGCATAATAGAATCTATTACTAGGAGAGGTGACTAGAATAGCAAAATATCTCTTTATTTAATGATAGCGGTGTAATAATTCTGATTACGTCGTACGTAATAACATAGGTACTGATCTGGTCACTGGACAGGGTGGGAGTGAGCAGCGTCAAAGGTGCGAGGAGTGTGGTACTACAATCGTAAATCCTGAACCGCGTAGCGATTATTGCAAATCCCTCTTGCTATCGGAGAAACCCACGTTCATAAGTAGATGATTAACAGTGGTAGAGCCACGCGGCAGCTTTTGCTGTCGCACGAATGGGCCGGCTCGAACCGGGGCGGTACCACGATCTCACAGAAAACCAGCGTGAAGTAGAGGTTTACTTCTGCGTTTCGCTTGGTGAGTGCAGGTGGCCGGAGGCCCTTTTAACTGGAAATGAGGCATTCCATCTTAGTCCTCACGGGTGACAACGCATTTACATTTTGATTTGTAATAGAGAATAGATGTAGATGTCTATGGGCCGCAGCAACCACTTACCATCAGGTGGACTGTGTGCTCGTTTGCCACCCTTTTCCTATAAAAAAAGATGCCGATAAAGAAGGAAAGAGAGAACCTCTAGTCATTACAAATTCAGTTTGGTTTAGCAATTTATATTTAATATTTTATGACAGATGTATTCGAACAATTGAGAGTGTATTTAACTCTTAAAACAAATTCACATTTTAGTTCTATACTTGCAATTCTATTTACGTAATTATAGAATAGCGAGCATATTTAGGAATAGTTACTATATCACCCTTACGCACGGAATGACATAGATATTTCACGAATATGTTAATGGCGTTACATTATGTTTCTTCGCTGGTACTACGCTCAGTGTTAAGTTTAGTCTCATTTCATCAGATATATTGTTATATTTTGTGTTTCAAAAGAAGGTGGAGTGGTATGGTCGTGGATGCTCAGCGAGGGATTCTCCAAGGGTGCTGGTACCCTCCTGGGGTAGCTAGTACCCTTCTGTTCAATTCCACTACCATGTTGATGTGGGGGGGGGGGGGAATTGGGCCTCCGGCCACCTGCACTTACCAAGCGGAACGCAGAGGTAAACCTCTACTTCACGCCGGTATTCTGTGAGGTCGTGGTACCACCCCGGTTCGAGCTGGCCCATCCGTGCGACAGCAAAAGCTGCCGCTTAGCTCTACCACTGTTAGAATGTTATTATTTTTTACAATGTTACGATGTTACCTACCTTGTACCTCAGATCACTCGGATATATATGTGTATTTTGATTGTTTTTTTCTGTTGCAGATATTCTGGTATTATAACTACTTCATATTACTATTTAGGACAAGATAGAGTAAATATTATATTGTTATGTCATTCACTTGTTTTGATATTTACTTTTTCTCGGTCTTTCAGCACTCTAAGGTCTATCTGTTTTTCAATTAACTCAAAATATTAAAAAAAAAAACAAAGAACTCTAAAGTAGAACTGTTGCAAAATGATCTCAACAACCTAATCCAATGGTCTAGCAACTATCAATTGTACCTCAATCCCAATAAATGCAAAATTAATTAGGTGTACAAAGAAAAAAAATTGTAATTGAATATTATACTCGCACAGACAAATTGACTGTAGTTCGAGTGATTTGTAGCTTAGGCGTTATACTAGACAAGAATTAACTTTCACTAACCACATCGACAATGTAATTACTTCAGCTACAAAGATACTAAGTTTTGTGCTGAGAAATTCCAAAGAGTTTAAGCAGCCTTCTACTACGAGTACATTAAACTATTAATAGCCTGGTAAGGAGCAAACTAGAACACTGCAGCTTAAATTCGAGTCCTCACTATAAAATACATAGCACTATGATTGTACGAATACAACACAGACTGCTGCATCATTTTGCGTACCACTGGAATTGCAATCTAACTCACCATTCCTATGAAATACGACTGGAACAATATAATTTCAACTTACTGGAGCTGCGTAGAAAAATGTCAGTTCCTACATAAAATGAAAAATAGCAATATACTCGTAGTTTATCTTGAAATAATACAACTATTTAACTTTAATGTGCAAAACAAGACTGTCCAGGAAACCGTGCGTCCATTTCATGTAGCGAGAAAATATTCCCCTTTAGCGAGACTGGCACGCATTTATAAATAAAGTAGTACTATTACTACTTTACCTATTATAACAGCAATGACAGTAGTATTCTATGAATACTACTGTTAATGCTGTTGGTGATCCTAATAAAATAAATAAAACAAACATATATTCAACTGTTTGATATACAATTTGAACTCAATACTTTTAAACAATAAGTCGGTTTAAAGTACCTACATAGATATACTCACTTATATATGCATATAAGCAATAAGATGAAATTAGTTTTTCTTTCTGCGATTAAGAGAATTGGTTACTTTATAATACTCAATAATAATTTCAATAAAAGTTCTTTTTATTCATATATCTGAAGCTCAAGAAAAATATATTTATTTACGAAATTTATGTTTTAGGTATAAAATGAAACACTTTGCCTTCATTAAATTAATTTTATAGTACTTTATACAAAAGGCAGACCTCGTTACACCGGCGTCGACAAAGAAATTACCCGACGGTCAACGAACGAGCAACGACAGGTCACTTAAATATTGTTATACCTACTCGTGTTAGCAGTATTGTACTCTTGTCTTGTTAACTTTGGTAACGTATAAATAAGCAGAAACAGAAACAGAAACTATGTATTCAATATAGATTATAAATAATGCTTATTAAAAGTCACCCTTTTATTTAATTACCACTGGTTCAAGAAAAAACCTCTGTTCTGCGAAGAACCAGCAAGAAACCCAGCGGGACTTTTTTTAAATAAGAGTTTACAATCATGTGTATGTTCTACTTGTATCTACATATCTTTTTAACAGTGGTAGAGCCACGCGGCAGCTTTAACTGTCGCACGGATGGGCCGGCTCGAACCGGGGTGGTACCACGACCTCACAAAAAACCAGCGTGAAGTAGAGGTTTACCTCTGCGTTTCGTTTGGTGAGTGCACGTGGCCGGAGGCCCTTTTTACTGGAAATGAGGCATTCCATCTCAGTCCTCACGGGTGACAACGCATCTACATTTTGATTTGTAATAGAAGATAGATGTAGATGTCTATGGGCCGCAACAACCACTTACCATCAGGTGGACTGTGTGCTCGTTTGTCACTCTCATCCTATAAAAAAAAATCAAAGCAAAAATTTCTCTCCATCAATGTACCCCTCACAAACATCGGATGCCTGCACTGTAATCTCAATGCAGTCCATTACCACCTTGAGACTGACAAGCCGCACTTACTCTTCTTGAATGAGACGCATATCAAATGTCTTCTAGATGCGGCGTACCTTGGCTATCCTGGGTACATATTGGAGAATAATTTCCATCAGCGCGCCGGAGTCTGTGTTTACGCCCGCAACGTTATCTGCTGTAAGCGTCTCCGTCACCTTGAAGACCCTACTTTCTCTACGATCTGGGTATTAATAGACACAGGAAAGGATAAAATATTTATTATTGTGTCTACCTATCACTTAGCGATCACCAGGAGACAACTAGGCTGTTTGAACACCTCAGTGAAGTCTCTGATGTGGCTCTAAATCGGTGCCCTAAAGTACAGTTAGATTTTTAGGGGATTTTATTGCATGTCATCAGGACTGGCTATTCCCATATCTGAAGATCGACCACGCTGGGAGAGAGGCGTGGAATTTTGCCTTGTTACTGGGGCTCTCCCAGCTGGTACAACAAGCGACTAGGGTACCTGATGTGAATGGGCACACAACCAACTGCCTCGACATTCTGCTGACGACCGATCCAGACAGGTACAATGTTCAAGTTACCTTACCCTTGGGAACTTCTGACCACTGTGTAGTGAAATCTGTGTCATTATATTCCCCACCTAACTACAATTTCGACGGATTACGACAGACGACGGATTTCAATTACCTCCATACTCTGCAAGATTATGGAGCTTATATTGAACGCCCACCTCATGGTATATCTAGAGCAATATGACCTCCTCAGTGATCGCCAGGACGGGTTTCGCCGCAATCGATCAACTGGGGTCCATCTACCTTCTAGCGTATGTCACTCACATATGGGGCGAAGTCCTCGGTAACAGTGGTAAAGCACTTTTTTATAGGATAAGGGTGACAAACGAGCACACAGTCCACCTGATGGTAAGTGGTTGCTGCGGCCCATAGACATCTACATCTATCCTCGTTTGCGAATCAAAATGCAGATGCGTTGTCACCCGTGAGGACTAAGATGGAATGCCTCATTTCCATTTAAAAGGGCCTCCGGCCACCTGCACTCACCAAGCGAAACGCAGAGGTAAACCTCTACTTCACGCTGGTATTCTGTGAGGTCGTGGTACCACCCCGGTTCGAGCCGGCCCATCCGTGCGACAGCAAAAGCTGCCGCGTGGCTCTACCACTGTTAACCACCGTGATGTTATTTATCACTCATATCTAGAGGCGACAGAGGAAATAAATCAGGAGATGGGCAGCAGCGTCTTCCAAATAACGACTATTTGTCTGGATCGTTGAAATATACGGTTTTTATTGAATATTTAATATAATTGGTTATATATTAATATAGTTTATTAGTTTATTAATATAGTTATATAGGTAAAATTAAAATGTTAGAGCTTTTTACTTTTTGCACTTTTCCGCTACTATAAAAAATATACGTGTCATATTGTTTGTGATGAACTCCTAAACTACTGAACTGATTTCAATGAAATTTTGCACACTGTGTGCAGTTTGGTCCAGCTTGAAAGATAGGATAGTTTTTATCCCGATAAGTGACCCTCAATTTTTTTATTGCTAATTTCAGGAGTTTTTTTAGGAAAGCAAATGGTCGTTCGGAAAGGGCAGAACAACGTCTGCCTGTTCAGCTAGTATTTATTTAGAATGACGTTTTGATAATAGTTAGTATAAAAAACTTTAATTGTTTAAGAAAAAATCGACCAATCAGAGTGCGTCGTATCGTAGAACTTTCTGGGAATTTAATTAACTGCGCAATAGTTTATACAAAAAATAATTGAGAATAATTTTGTGTTCTAAAAGAGTTGTAAATATGACATTTAGTTACCATATGGTATATAGATTACGAAAGTAAAGAAATAATTTGTATAATTAAACGCATTTGATAGTTATAGAAAAATAAAATAATTAATGTGCCCAAATATTATGAAAATTTGGGACATTTCGCTTAATAACTTCTTAATTTGTTAAAATATTAAGTAACATTTATCATATGCTGGTAAAAGACAAAAACGCCGAATTTATGATGTGTAGCATAATAGTGTAGGATTAAACCTTATATAAAAAATATTGCAATTTATGCCAATTGTATAGTGAAAATTTTATGCAATAAAGAGGTAAAATGAAAAATGGCAAGAGGCTCACTATAAAGCGTAGATGCACAGACGGCGGCCCGCGGGCCGAATGCGGCCCGCCGGTCGAATACTGGTGGCCCGCCGACAGCAAAAATAATACTCTCGTACATTCGAAAAATATTGAATTATATTCCAGAATAAAACCAAAAATAATATGTACGAAAAGTAATTGCGGTCGGTAATGTTCGTGCTGATCTCGGTTAAATTCGTTTTCTTGAGGAACCGCCGCGGCCTGCGGCGCGGCGACGACGGCAGCGCGGTGGCGGCTTATCCACGGGTTATAAGGGTTGTTAGGGCAAGCGAGATAGCTATAGTCCCGAATTCCCGATTGCTCGCGTAGGTATATACACGAAGCTTTCAGAGTCGTTTTCGTAATTTCTCTAGACAGATTTCGACTCTATACGCGCGGTATAAAAGCCACGCTAACCGCAGCGACCGACAGTTCGGTTTTAATTTGAGTGAAGTGTCAATAGCTCTAGTGTAGATTTTAACTCGACTAGCCGGTGTCATATATTTTGATCGCCATTGTTTTGTGGTATATTAGCAAAATAACGTATTGATTAGTTTTAATTAATATGTTACCGTATTAGTTATTAACGTATTGATTCATATAAATATAATTAATTAGAATGAAATGGAAAGTAAAAGGCAATGATTAATGTTGCTGTGTTTCGTAGTGTGGCAAATCGGAGAGGCTTTTTACTGGAAACGACAAACGACAAACGAGCACACAGTCCACCTGATGTTAAGTGGTTGCTGTGGTCCATATACATCTACATTTATCCTCGTTTGTGAATCAAAACGCAGATGTGTTGTCACCCGTGAGGACTAAGATGGAATGCCTCTTTTCCAGTAAAAAGGGTCTCCTGTTTTCTACACTAACCATACGAAACACAGCAGTGTTAAGCTGCTATTTTACGCTGGTATTCTGTGAGAGCGTGGTCCTTCCCCGGTCGAGCCGACCCAATCGTATATATACTACTAATATAGCTGCAGCATGGCCCTACCACGTTTAAACTTGTCACCCTTATTCTATAAAAATATGAGTAGAATGGTATGGTATGGGATGGAATAAAAATTAATAAAATAAAATAGAATACTGAATTAAATATATAATTGACAAATAGACGAACTAAATCCAAAAAAAAACGCAATAATTATCAATTAGCGTTCTATGCCGAAATTAGTAAAACGGAACGCTTAAATAATCTCGGTTCTCGCTACTCATCTTTTGGACACGGAGACGGCCAACAAAAACAGGTATATAATATAAATATAAAGGTGTCCTTCACTAGTAACTATTAGTAGTAACTAAATGTAATTAAAAATTAGCATTAGTTATGACATAATCTGAATGACAGGGTGAGAAATTGTGTGATAAGAGAAAAGTGTGGTTTGCAAGATAAAGTCGTGACCAGGATTAAGAAAGGAATGATTCGGTTGTTTATACATGTAGAAAGAATGAATGAAGAAAAAGTGAAAAAGCATATTTATGTTGTAGAAGTGAACGGCAGACTCGGGAAGGGACCTAGGACCTAGGGCCCTAGAGGAAAGTTAATCGACCAAATTAGCAATTTTTTTTATTGAAACAAAATCTACAGCTTGTACATTTACCAGTGCATATGTTTAAACGAGAGACGACATTTTATGTTATATAGAAGCTTTTATACAACTGATTATAATAAACTTTTCGTTATTTTTTTAAAATGTTTAAATAATGGCAGTACTTCCTTATATTCACAAGTTACTGGGTTTATAGGACTTAGACTATTCCCTCTACCGGTCTAGGGAACCCTTCAAAAGATTTAAGCTTGTTTCATAAAAATATATTATGATAAATGACGTCTTATTTGAGACTAGTTTTACCAATGCGAGTAATACTTACAGTCATGATCACAAATTTATCTACTTAAATATCTGATATCATTTTGATCGAAACATTAACAACTTGAAACAAAGAAAAAAACATTTTCTATAAAAAGTTATACTAAATATTAACTGTATAAAAACTTGAAACTTGATTTCTGTCACAAACTGTAATAAAATTATGTTCAAGCTACTAATCGTAAGTGGAAGCTTGACTAGATAATAAAAAGTGATACAAATTAATTCAAACAGTTTACATTAGAAATTTACTGTGAAAATATATTATGAAACTACCGCAAATAAGTAGATATCTTCCTTTAAACAGTGTTTAATTAAATTTGTAGCAAAATAATTCCTTTTACGATACGTTGCAGCGTTATAGGTATACGTGAGGGTAACATAATGAAAAGTATTGGTTCTCGTGTAGCTCTGAGTTTTTTATATACACCTAATTAACATTAAATCGTAATACATATTTAATAGGCATTGCATAAGTAATGCATGTTATTTGTGTTTTCTGTTCCATTCCATTTCAACTTATCATAATTTAAGTGCTGAAGTTTTTAATTATAACTTTGCCAAATTAATAAAGTTAGCTCAAACTTATCGCAAGAGACAATTATATGTTTCGGCAACAATAAAATATGAAATATTCTAATGTAATGTCACAATATGGCAATAGTGTTGTATATTATAAGCGGTGCGGCATTAGCGAGAAAGGATGATCGAAGGGAAGACGGAAAGAAATGAAGTGATGGATTTCGTGAGTGTAGTTAAAATGCAACTAGGGAAAATGCCAGAAAAACCTTATGGCTTCAGAAACATGACATAAAGACGTAAAATTTGACCAGAACGGCGACGGACAGCAAAGGATATATAAGTCTGGTAGAGGTTGGTTAGATGGTGGTGGTAGAGCAATGCAGCAAAGTTATCGTTATAGCATGAATGGGTCGGATTGACCGGGGAGGATTTTTCTCTCACAGAATACTAGTGTCAAATAACAGCTTCATGTTTTGTTGCGTATGGAGAGTTTGGAGAACCGAAGATCCTTTTTATTGGAAACGAGGCATTCTATCTTATTCCTTTGTAGTGGCGAAGCAGCTTGGTGCATTTTGGTTCTTAATTGAGGGTAGATGTAATGTTTATAAGCCACAACATCCCCTTACCATCAGGTGGAATGTGTGTTCGTTTATCACCCATATTTTATAAAGAAAAAAACTGCCATAGTCCAATCAGCTCGCCTGCAAAGCGTGAAGGCAAATCTTTACTACAAAGAGAAACGCCTGATAATTAATGATGATGAATAGTGTTAATACATTTATTTACTTAATCTAACTCTTTGCATTATTAAACTTAAAATACATTGAAAGATATTTGATTACTTTCTTCAGCTTTCTCTGCATACTTTAAAACAGTTCTCTAGGACTAAGATGGAAAGCCTCGTTTTCAATAAAATGGGTCTCCAATTCTCTACCAAACGAAACACAGCAGCATTAAGCTACTGTTTCAAGCTGATATTCTGTGAGAGCGTGGTCCTTCTCCGGTCGAGCCGACCCAGTTGTACTACAACCATAAAAGCAGTATAACTATAGCGATGATAAAGCTGCAGCATGGCTCTACCACGTTAATAGAACACTAAGATATATTGCATGCCGGTTCCGTGCTCTGCACACACCATACGAGACACAGAATTCAACTGCTCTTTTCCGAGAGACTATTATTTACTCAGTCAAGCCAACCCATTCGACAAGCAGTCATAACATAATAAAGCAAAAACAGCGTGGTTGTACCACGTAACATTTTTAGTTAATACAGTAATAATAGCAACTAAGTACACAGATTATTTTTAGACAGGTAAGCTATCGTGATTTAAATCAAATAAAATAAAACTATTAACTTTCATAACTCTCTTAGATATAAAAGGAAGTTTATTCCCCACATTCTGATACTTAGTTATGCGCTGCTTAATTATGCAGCTATTATATTTATATATTTTTTGAATTTTTTTACATATATTCATATACCATTATTTATCTATATATTTACTACAGCCGGTCAAAATTCCAGTGCTGAACGTAGGCCTATGTACATAGTTTGCCCTATAATAATGATAATTTCATTACTACACTTCCCATTTACCAATAATTATATGTCAAACATCAATTTTAAAAAAGTTTGGAAAATCCAAAAGTGCACGACTCATAATGCTCATAGGATCATCATATTATCATCATTCAGGTCACTCCATAAAGTCCAACACATATTTATGTAGAAATATACTTCAATATATATACATCCTACTTACTTTTAGTACGTAGTACTATTATTTATTCTGCGCTTTTGAAATATTGTAATAAAAATCTTTGATTATTATAATAATCAAGTATGTATGAAAATTGGTTTTTCGAACATATTGTATTTTTTGTACGAATGCAGTTGAGATGAGAGCATTAAGAAGTATGATAGGAGTTAAACTGAGTGATAGGATAAGAAATAGTGAGACAAGGAAACGTTGTGGTCTGAAAAAAGATGTAGTGACAAAAATTGAGAAAGGTATGCTGAGATTGTTTGGCCATGTTGAGAGAATGAATGAAGAACGATTGACGAAAATAGTGTATAAGGTGAGTGTGAATGAAAGTGTTTGAAGGGGTAGACCTCGACGGACATTTCTAGACTAAATTAGGGACGTTTAAAAAAAGGCCAGTTCAAGAGTACCCTAAACCGTAGAGCATGTATGAAAGGAATAATGAAAGTGGACGAAGCGAAACAAGTATGTAAGGATCGTAGCAAGTGGAAAGAAGTGGTCTCTGCCTACCCCTACGGGAAAGAAGCGTGATTATATGTATGTATGTTTGTATTTTTACAGTGATCTTTTTGAGCCACTGCAAACAATCGATAGAGTATCCACTCATGACGGCAGCTGACGCTGAATTGAGTGAGTGAGGCAGTCTATTTAGTCAAATAAATTATTACAAAGCTGTTAAAACACCGAACATTTCCTGATTTCTACGCCAAATATAGCATATTATAATTAAACAAAAGTAAATTAAGATGCCATTTACATTCCATTGTTTGCCACAAGATAGATGAAGAGATAGATTGAGTTAAACAATTGATATTTTCAAAAGTTATCGTGTTTACCACTCCATACGGACTTGATAAATCTACACTGTAAGCCATTAAAACCACTTTTTGTGTAAAAATAGCAATAAATCGATTTAAAAAAAATATTACTAAATTCAACAGTAATTTATCTTTCTGATAATGTAATATTTATATCATTTATATGTTCAGTATGATTATTAAATACGATTTTATGCCACAAAACAAGCAGGTATCGACGCTCGACTGGGTGGCGTAAATTCTGTGGCAACATAGAAACCTGTGAACAAGCAAATAGGATAAGGAATATTCTAGCTAAACAGAACACGTCGGGATCCATGTCTCTAAAGAAACCCGACGGTAGCTACTCAACATCGCCGGATGAAGCCCAACGCATACTAATTGAAACGCACTTCCCAGGTTGCTGCGTAACCCAAGAGGCAAACTGGCATGACGACATACTGACACCAACAGCAGAAGATTGGAATTTAGCACAGAGAGTGGTAACGATGGACAAAATCCATTGGGCCATTCACAGTTTCCTCCCCTATAAGGCGGCAGGACCTGACGGTATATTCCCGGCACTCCTACAGTGGGTGGGGTAAAGCCCTAATAGTCAGACTTGTTGCCATAATGCGAGCCTGGCTGGCTCTTAAATATGTCCCTAGGGGATGGAGGGAAGTGAAAGTTACATTCATACCCAAACCAGGTAAGAGCGACTACACTGACCCTAAATCCTACAGGCCCATTAGCCTCACATCCTTTCTCCTAAAGACGATGGAGAGGATGTGTGAAAGGGAATTAAGGGGGTCAGCGCTAATGAACTTACCACTACACGACAAGCAACACGCCTACAGTCTAGGCAAATCAACAGAATCGGCCCTTCATCAAGTAATTACAAAAATTGAAGAGGCCATCCAAAACAAAGAAATATGTCTAGGTTCCTTCATAGATATAGAAGGTGCTTTTGACAGAACGAACTTCTCCAGCATAAAAGGTGCACTCAGTAGACATAAAGTTGAACCGGCACTGATCGACTGGATAGTTTACATGCTCAGTACACGAATAATAAAGATTGCTGGTGAATCTCAACCAATCCAAATTAAGAAAGGCTGCCCGCAGGGTGGGGTTCTCTCACCTCTCCTATGGAATATGGTCATTATTGAACTCATCAGCAAATTAAATGACAATCACTTCTATACAGTAGGTTATGCTGATGACCTGACAATACTGGTCTCTGGAAAGACAGCAAGCATAGTGTGCGACCTGACCCAAGCGGCTCTCCGTATAGTGGAGAGATGGTGCAGGAAATACGACTTAACCGTCAATCCAAATAAAACGGTTTTAGTTATGTTCACACAAAAACGAAAGCTGAATAACTATCATCCTCCAAGTCTTTTTAGCACAAAACTCCAGCTATCCTCTGAGGTAAAATATATATGTCTTACCTTGGACAGCAAACTTAACTGGAATAAACACATAGAAAACAAAATCAACAAAGCTAGTATAACTTTCTGGCAATGCAGAAACATGATTGGCAAAAGATGGGGATTGACGCCAAAAATCATACTGTGGATTTACAAAACCGTAATTCGGCCCATGATCACATACGGCGCTCTGGTATGGTGGACCAAGACAAATGAAGCCACCACAATTAAGAAGCTTCAGCGCTACCAGAGACTGACATGTATGGCTGCCACAGGCTGCATAAGAACTACGCCAACAGCAGCCTTAGAAGCGATGCTGGAGCTAACTCCGCTTCATCTACATATACAACAAGAAGCGACTTTAGCTGCCATCAGACTCAAGACCCTAAATCTTTGGAGTAAGAATAGTGTCCCTCATACAGGCATAATTGATAGAATTCACTCAAAAATTCCTATCCTACAAGCCAAATACGATAGGATTCCTAAACAATTTGTTTTCGATAAGAAATACAAGATACAATTAAATGAAAACAGCCAGCCGGAAGGATTAAGCCCAAAAGAGCTTAGAATTTTCACCGATGGTTCTAAAACAAATGAAGGTGTAGGTTCTGGAGCTTTCTCTGAAGACCTCAATATTCACATATGTACACCGCTGGGTACCTATAACACGGTCTTTCAGGCGGAATGTATGGGTATCATTCAAGCGGCCATAGCAATAGATGCTAGGAAGGTTAATGACTTCCCCATCAGAATACTGACCGACAGTAGGGCGGTACTCCAAGCCCTGAGATGCAATGTGGTGAACTCGGGACTAATATATGAATGCCATCAACGATTAAATGAGGTATGTAAAAACAACAATGTAACTCTGCAATGGATAAAGGGACACAGTGGATCCAGAGGCAACGATGCAGCAGACGAACTTGCCAGAAGAGGATCGGCTCTGGACACTATAGAGCCGGAACCAATCATACCATTCCCCTTTGATAACGTTCGTTCACTGGTATGTAGACACTTCACTAATCAACACGCTCAGCTTTGGAAAAATCTAGTAGACTGTAGACAAGCTAGGGAGGCCCTGCCTGAAATAAACAGTCGCTTAACCAAAGTTTTAATGAGACTGAACAAGCCGCAGATTAGGATAGTAACAAGTGCTATCACAGGACGCGGCACCTTTAACAAACATTTATTCACTATAGGTGTTACAGATAGTCCCCTGTGCAGGGCATGTATGGGGGAGGAAGAAACGGCGGCCCACGTGCTACTGAAATGTCCGGAGGTCGCTACATACAGGGCTAAACATCTCGGCACGCCGGGATCACTACCCGAAGTTGCATGCAACATCAAGGGACTGTTGAGCTTTTTCGGAGAGATCTCATGGCACACGCAAAATACGCGCATAGACGTGGAGTTGCGGAAAACAGCCCGTCGTAAACTAAACTAAACTAAACTATGCCACAAAACTTTGGAATCTTGATTTTGAAGCACTAGTAGAATAGACCTACGTGATTTTCGTTTAAGGCATGCAAAATAATACATTCTAGAAGCCGTGCTCGAAAATGACCGTACTACACTCTACTGGGACGGGACCATCGTCACAATGCTGTATATTCTTGCGAGTAAGCCTAAAATTGCGCTGATGGACCGGACATATTTAAGAATATTTTTGGTCAAAATTACCATTCCTTATGACGAGAACCTCGTGAAAGCCAAAACAGATAAGTAGACAAAATATCTGGAACTGGCTCACGAGGTGACCGACATGTGGGGTAGTAATCCAACCGAAATTATTCCTGTGGTCGTTTCTGCGAACGGGTTAATCTCAGTCAGCCTCTCAGGTCATCTGAGGTGGCTGGGACTCTGTAACGGACCACTCCAGACTCAGATGCAGAAGGCGATGCTCCTCGATACCGCACGCATCATCCGCCAGTTTCTTTCAATTTCTTCCTAACCCTCGGCTGTTTGGTCTCCCCTGCTGAGGGCTTCCATCTGGTTGAATTTTATTTATTTATGTTCGTATTATTTATTTTCTTTTATTGATATTTATGTATAATTATCATTTTCATTTACATTTATTTATTTTAACAGGCAAACCAGAAGAGAAAACAATATAGATACCCAACATAATAATAACAACCCACCAAAGGATCACCTTGACCCATTGGGGGAGGGGGGCTTAAAGAATGGTACTGGATCGATACGGTCATAACAACTGGATTAAAACAAGAAAAACATTATATACCTAATAATTAACGTTCTCAAACACCCAATTATACGATTAACCAATAGTCCATTTTTCTATCCTTGCGATGAACACGAATTTCTCTATATCTTAATCTCGTATTGTAATACCACGCATAATCTGTCGATCAAATCCAAGAGGAGTAAACCTCTTTGAATAAAAAGAAATCCTGCAGAAAAAGAACACACCGCAAATTTATGCAATACTATCCAGAACTATCGCATGTATCATAAAAGAGATTAGCCGATTAATGAAGATCCAAAATAAAGTATAAATTGATTTCTGACGAGAGACTGCAAGAAATAAGATGAGATATTAGAGACAAATTTTTACAGCTAGCTATTATACAAATAACTAACAAAAAAGCATCTCAACAGGAGCGCCAGTAGAACTAACATCTGGCTTAATTTTACAACAGCTATCCGATAAATCAGAATACAGAATCCTGTAATCAGTAACTAGTCTACCACGATGAAGCAATGTACCGCGATGTAGTACGAGTAGAAACGATTTTTTTAAGTTAAGACGTGACAATTTATTACTAACTAATAACAACACATTGGAAACCGATATATAAAATACACAACAAGGAAATTTAATTACACAACTCAGTGTTGAGGTAAATAAAGAAGAGTTATTTAATTTAGATAACGATGAAAAACAAAAGATACAATAAATATATTCAGAAGCTTATCAAATATATGCAGCGTGTAATCCTGTTAACAGACCGTATGTCCCAAAAAATGTGCTAAAAAACTAACAGCTATTTCAAATATCGTTATTCAAAAAAAAATCCAGAATATGTACATTGTAAAAGGGATTTTGAAACTATCAATACAGCTATTTATTCCGCCACCTATACAGGAAGCCAGGTGAACGTGATTTTTTTTAAATAAGATTTCTAATAGGAGTAAAATAAAAAGTTTGCCTGCTTGGCAGGAGCGTTTGCAAACTAAAATTGATGATTTGAGGAAAAAATAGGCAGGTTAACACAGTATATGAGAGGAAGTCCAAATCATTATAAATAACTATTAAACACATCCAAGGTACGAATATGTAAACTCAGATATTTCACATTTTCTAGATATACTCAAACAGAAATTAAGTTCTACAGAATCAATTAAAAATATATACACAATGTACATACAGAAAGAAACAAAACAAAAAAAATATTACAATGAAAAAGCATTTTACAGGAACTTAGTAGAAAGCGATGAAGAATTAACTTCAACAAGTTCAGCAATTCCAACACCTGAAGATTTTCAAGTATTCTGGTCAAATATATGTTCTGAACCGGTAAGACAAAAAACGACACAAAAAACCTAAAAAATCATTCACAAATGGAATATGATAATAGTGACCTAGAAATTTTCTGGCTGTTATTGCTAACACACACACAATTGAAAAGCCGCAGGATCGGACTATATATATATATATATAATTTCTGGTACAAAAATTAAATAACACCTACAAGTTACTACTAGATCACACAAATAAATACATAGAATCACCATAAACAATACCGAACTTTATCACACAAGGAACTACTTACATGCTGCCAAAAGATAAATCGGATTCAACAACCCCTGGGAGTATAGGTCCTGGAAACTTGTCCTTAAACCATGTATAAAATTATTCCAGTGTGCATAAAAGAAAACATATACAAGTTGTCGTTTGACAATAATATTCTAGCGGAAGAAGAAAAGGGATGTCGAAAGAAAAGTCAAGGGTTAAAGAGCATTTAACGATAGATGGTGTAGTATCAATATAAGCATTCATTAATAAACGTCATTAATATACGCAATGTACATTGATAATAAAAAAGCATACGACTCAATTCGACATTCATTTTTATTCTTTCTACTAAAACACTATAATCCATCCAATACTTGTACGCTGTTTGAAGCACCTTATGGACCACTGACAAACAGCAAATAAATTAAAGTATAGTAACACACACACTCACACTAATTTCATTAATATTAAGCGAGGTCTATTTCAAGGGGATTCTCTCTTCTCTCTCTCTCTCTCTCTCTCTCTCTCTCTCTCACTCACTCTCTCTGCTGAGTTTGGGCTAGTTTTGTTAGTTATGATGAGACCTTACCTCCGAACAGTGGTGGATTTTCCTTAAGGCAGGCAACTTGGCACGTACCTAGGGCGCAAGTTTAAAAACGCGCGGGCGGAAGTCTTTAAACGAAAAAATCGTCGTATTGTTGGCGAACTTCACATGTCTTCGAAATATTTTTTTTTCTTATTTCTCAGAAATGCAGGTTTCCTTACAATGTTTTCTTCACCACCAAGCACGCACCATAAATCAGCACTTAAAATTGCAATTACCAATTTTATTTAGTGCCGGCGGGTATCGAACCCTGATTGCTCGCGTACTGTGAAACTTACAGCGAGCGCTAACCATTTGAGATACCGCGGCTCTTCGAGGAGTTATTATGATTATTATTATGTATATGTTACTATTTTGTTTGTTTTTTATCTCCCGTTTTGACGGGTAAAGAAAAATATGTTCAGCGTGCTTAACACTAAGCTAGATAGATATATCCTATTGTTATTTAAGCTACACATAAATAAAAATGTAAAAATGTATGTATTTGTGATGTTTTCTTACCTATCATAAGACATCAAATCATGCACAATAAATTAACTTTTCGCATTATTTGGAGGAGGTATATTCAGCAGTGGACTTACGATGACTTGTAATGTGATGATGACCGTCTTGTTTACGTCAGATGTAATACAATTAGACAACCGAGGATAGCAAAGTCAATGGTTCGAGACGGCTTGGTCTGCTACTACCAAACCCCCTATCAAGCGTGACGATTATAGAAAATCATCCCTTCAACGAAAAAGGCCCACAGGATGTAAAGTATTTATGATTGCAATTTTCTAAAATATTGAGATAAAAAAACATCGAAAGTATTGCAAAAAAAATGTGAAGTTTACAATGTTTACATAAATAAAACAAAGACTTCGGGACCCGTTGGACATGGTAGCCCCTAATTTTATACTTTTACATTAACTAATAAATTAAACTTTATACTTATGTTTTATTCATAATCTTTAAGCTGTTTAAAGGTACCAAACTTTTTGTATCGCTTTAAGTGTTACTATATAAAAGTAACAATACCTAAAAACTAAGCATTTCTTTTTCCTCTTGAAATCGTTACAAGCACGGAATTTTTTAAAATATCTTTATCGTCAATAGGATCTGATTATAACAAATTATTCAGAATGTTTTCTTAATAATGCGTAAATATTTTGATTTTGTAGTAAAATTTCGAAACGTTTTTGAATTTTGTTTTCAATTTTAATTTTTTTTATCTGTCATTGCATCATATCAGGATGAAATTATTACGGGAAAGTAATATTTCTATTAACTTCTTAGTCAAAGGCATGGTAATCTTCATTTTGCGTTCTATTATAAAGTCCCATCCCGTTTTGCTTACAGCTTCTTATGTGATCTTTACGCAGATCTGCGAGAAAGACGTTCAACGAAACTCAACGGCAACAATAACTAAAGACAACGTCGATGCTAATAAGATACGCTTTGCTTTCAGTAATTCTTTTTACGTGTAATCTGTTTATAATAATTAGATAAACAGTATTAGACTTTAAACATACTGTAAATAACATAGATTTGAAAAGCTAGTTATTAATTCGTGTCAGTACAATTATTTAGATGTATTTTTGTCAAAACGCCATATAAATCAATGTGGAGTGCGAAATTGTAGAAACAAACTCGCACGTTGCAACGTAAAGGAAGCCAAAAAAGAAAAGTGCTGGGAATACTTTTCGAACCGTCGAAATCCCACCGCAGAAAATCCATTAATACTCGTACAATGGATAAAAGCCGTCTTAACGATATAATTTTTATTGCTATTATAGTACAAGTAAGATTAAGAATAAGAATAAAAAAGGGTGAAACAAGTTTTTTTTAAACTAACAGTAATTTTTATTTATATATATATATATATATATATATATATATATATATATATATATATATATATATATATATTAAACTTTATTAAACTATGTTTGTATAAAAAGGGTTATTATAATATTTTAAATGTCACACTGGGTGGTGGTAATAAAGTTTATGTTTATGTTTCTGTTATAGTTAGTTAACTATACAAAATAGTTTTTATTTTTATTGAAAATGAAAAAAAAATGGTTAACTGTTAAATTGGGGCATAGCTCATGAATTTAGCTTGATTTTTTTGCCATTTAAAAGATTCAACCACTTAAAACACACTTCAATTTATTTCCAAAGCTCATGACAGGATTTCACTATTCTGATAAAAACACAATCCGCCTGCAAATCGTGACTACTTTAGCTAAATTACCCTTATAAGGCAATATACAAAGTCAGGTCATAAGTATTGTCACACAGTAAAAACTTTTCTTTTAGAATGCTGGCTACAAAAAAGTTTATTGAATTCGAATTTAGAATTGTTCATGAAAATAAAACTGTATACTTTTTAGAATTTTACTCATTTTTAAATATGGAGTGGACGCTTAAAGAAGACCGTGTTGCAGTTATTGCGTTGCAAATTTTTGACATACTGAAAAATTTGAATATAACCAAAAGATTCGTTTATCGTACCATCAAACGATACAATGAAGACTCTAGTGTACATGACAGGTCAAGAAGTGGTCGCCCTCGGTCTGTTAGGACTCCAGCAGTGATAAAAGCTGTGAAGGCGCGAATTCAAAGAAATCCAAAACGTAAGCAGAAACTGTTGGCCCTTCAGATGAGGTTAAGCAGAACCACGGTGAAAATTGTGTTAAATGAAGAATTAGGGCTTCGGGCATATCGAAGAAAAACAGGACATCGTTTAAATGCTCGTCTAATGGACCTGAGACTGAAAAGATGCCGCGCTTTGTTGTAGCGGTACGCGGGAAAAAAATATCGGGAAATTCTTTTTTCGGATGAAAAAATTTTTACCGTAGAAGAGAGCTACAACAAACAAAATGATAAGGTGTAAGGTGTAACACAGTAGTGAAAAAGCAAGGAACCGTATTCCGCATGTCCAACGAGATCATTTTCCATCCTTGCCCATGGTATTGTTGGGAGTTTCTTATTGGGGCTTAACAGAGGTACATTTTTGTGAGAAAGGTGTAAAAACCTCCTCCAGTCCAGATTTGAATCCGTTAGATTACAAGATATGGCAACACTTGAAGGAAAAGGCGTGCTCAAAGCCTTATCCCAATTTGGAGTCACTCAAGACATCCTTGATTAAGGCAGCCGCCGCTATTGACATGGACCTCGTTCGTGCTGCGATAGACGACTGGTCGCGCAGATTGAAGGCCTGTATTCAAAATCACAGAGGTCATTTTGAATAAACTTTAAAGTCATAAGAATCTATGTTTTGTTAAGTTCTTTTTGGTAAATAAATGTTTACATAATGAATAAACTTGTTTCAATTATTTTATATTAAACATGTGACAGAATTTATGACCTGACTAGGTATAAGGGAGGTCTATGTTCAGCAGTGGACTTTGATAGGCTAAAATGAATTATTGGTAGGCTATGATAATGAGATGATGATGACGACACGACATGTTTTATTAAAATCTACATGATTTAAACTAAACCAAATTCTACGACTGACAAGATATAACAGCTATTTTGAAAAAAAAATTAGTATCATAATTTTTGTAGACTGCGGAAATAGCATGTGTAATATTTTACTTCATAGAATAAGACTTATTTATTAGGTTTTACGGATACGATTTTACGCAAACATATTTAATATGCTTCATGTATATTTTTAAACGTTTCTAATAAAATGATGTAAAGTTGATTAAAAGTTTATTGTACAAAAAAAACATTTCATATGTTTAACCCTTAATCTGACAAGTTTCATAGTCGATAAAAAATAAAAGATTGAATGGGTGTTCAATGAAATTGACGTTTTAACATACTTGACAATATAAAAAGGAATTAAAAGTAAGTGATATGTTTACAGTTTTTTTTCATTATGATTTATGAATAAATGCAATGTACAAAAAATTATGAAATTAACATTTTACAAATATTTATCTGTAAAATATAGCAGATGATCCGTGAAATTAGCCACGGGGAAGGATAACTGATAACGAGCGACCAGATGAAGAGGCCGGATCTACTCAAATCACTGTGGAAAACAGTTGCATAGTTTGAATCATACCTAAAATATTAGCAACATCGAATTAAAACTAAACTAGCTTTCCTTCATCACGATATTTTTAGATATTGCTGGTATATTTCACTAAGGTACGACACTTTTAAAATCCTAATAAGAACCTACGGTTGCCGACCAGCCTGCCAAGCGTGTCAACTATGATAAGTATTAAACTTATGGGGCAATCAATGGGAGAGGCCTCTGTTTATAAGTAGACTTTAATAGGTTGTAATGATAATGATAGTGTAGATTTTCAAATTCTAATGTAAAACATTCGATTAACAATGTGCTCCTAAATGTAGAAGAGTTGAGTCTTGTGGATACCACTGTTTTTCTAGGTATTATTATTGACGCGAAACTTCAATGGCGCCACCATATATACTTAGTTCTACAGCATATCCTGTAAGAAAGATTAGAAGTCTCACAGATGTTGAGATAGCTAGATTATTTTATTTTAGTTACTTTCATGGCCTAACATCCTATGGAATTTTGCTGTAGGGTAATGCGGCTGATATTGAAGCCATATTACTTTCGCAAAAGCTGTACGGGCGATTTATAACTTAAATTGTAAAGAGTCCCTCTGAGTGAAATTTAAAGAAATCAACATATTAGCTATGGCATAGCAGTACATTTATAAAAATGTAATATATGTACATACAAACATAAATAGCTTTAATAAGAATAAGGATGTCCATACATTAAACACTAGGAACGAACAAAAGCTTGTAATGTCAGTTACTAGACTCCACAGAATCATTAATTCATTTATAGGCAATATATACGCTTTTACAACAAAATCCCAGAATATGTTAAAAGTTTGTCAATAAACAAGTTTAAAAGTTTTATTAAAGAAAAACTGTACAAAATAGTTTATTATAATTTCAAGGAATACATGAATATATATATATATATATATATATATATATATATATATATATATATACTTTATTGTAACGATATATGTTGTAATTCGAAAGGGATAATTTACGTTCTGTATGGTTATATATGGAATAACGGTGGAAGAATTGACAACGACGATACTCGTAATGGTGATCAGTATTACCAGAACGAGTCAAAAGTTTTGTGGCCCTTTAATCTTGTCACCAAGCAACACCGCGATTATTGCCGTGTTTCGGTTTTCAAGATGAGACAGCCGATAGTATAAAAGTCTATGGGGCAATTCACCTAATTCCTAAAGGGTAAGAAAGATTGTGTCATTTTTTTAAAGGTTACTTGCACTGGCTGCAGGAGCCGCTTACCCCTTGTTGTAAGTTCGTATCTTAATCTGATAATATAACCAATATACGTCTGATATTTAAAAGAGATTGCTATACCTATTGCTACCTATGAGAATTTATAAAGATAAAAAATCAAAATCCCAAAGTCGCCTCTACATAACATTAAAAGAATAATATTATAAAACACAAAAGTTCAACATAATTGGTCAGTTGACTTGGTATATAATCATGTGGAAAGATTTTCTGTGAAGTTTTAGTAGAAGAGAATTTTCTATGACGTGGACAAATATATTTTTTATTAAAACACACACACACGCGCGCGCACATACCTATACGTAAACACAGCATATAGTTTAACTATTTATAAAATTAATATCTTCGAGATCGTATTTGACGTATAGTTGCTATCTCGGATAAGATATGTTGAAATCGCGGTTTTTCAATTCATCATCATCATCATTACAGCCTTTCATAAGTACACTGCTGAACATAGGCCTCCCCCAAGGAATGCCACAAAGCACGGTCCTGAGACACCTGCATCCATCGACTTTCTGCATGTCTTACCAGGTCGTCACTCCATCTAGTTGGGGGTCGCCCTACACTTCGCCTACCGTTACGAGGCTGCCACTCGAGAACCTTTCTTCCACATCGGTTGTCGGTTCTTCGAGCTATATGGCCGGCCCACTGCCACTTCTGCTTACTAATCCGTTGGGCTATGTCGGTTACTCAGGTTCTACTGCGGATATCCTCATTTCTAAGTTTATCACAGAAACAGAAACTTTTTATTTTATATAGATTATAAATAATACTTATTGAAAGCCACTCTTTTGTATAATTACCACAGGTTCGAAAAAACCTCCTGTCCTGGGAAGAACCAGCAAGAAACCCAGCGGGATTTTTTTTAAATAACAGCTTACAATCATGTATGTTACCCGAATTAACAACACAAAAAATTAGAAATAGCTTGATAGCGATCACCTCATTTCCAGGGGTTATTATCATCCATAAATTCCTTAATATTATAATAACCCTTTTTATACAAACTTAGTTTAATAAAGTTTTTGAACTTTGAGCAGGTCAAATTTTGTATATTTTCTGGAATTTTGTTGTAAAAGCGTATACATCGCCCCAAGAATGAATTACTGACTCGATGGAGTCGAGTAACTGGTACTACTAGCTTGTGTCTGTTGCTAGTATTTACAGAATGAATATCACTTATTTTTGTAAAACTAATTTATTTTTGTGTACGTAAATTACATTTTCATAAATGTATTGAGAGGCCAAAGTTAATATATTAAATTCCTTAAATTTTTGTCGCAGCGACTCTTTAGTCTTTAAATCATAAAAAATTATGGCCCCTTTCTGTTAAACAAATATAATTTCAGTGTCAATTGCGTGTCCTCATAGCAAAATAAGATACAATATTATGCTATGGTAATAGCTAAAGTAAACTAAACTAGCTGTTTCGAAACTAGTTAGACTTCTAATCTTTTCAAGGCATATGCTGCAGAACTAAGTGTGCTTGCTAGTTTTTTTTTATATGGGGGCTCCATTGACGCTTCGCGTCTAGTGTGATTCCAAGAAAAATGGTGGTATCTACAAGACTCAGTTTCTCCCCATTTAAAATTACTTTAGTATTTAATCGTTTGACATTTGGAGTCATAAATTTCATACATTTCGTTTTAGTGCCATTTAAATGCAAATTATTAACATTGAACCAATTTACTAATTTAGATATAGCATTATTTACTTCGTCATATTTAAGCAATTGTCGACTTAATTTGAAAATTAAAGAAGTGTCATCTGCAAATAATACTATATCATGGTTATCTCCTACTATGTAAGGTAAGTCATTAATGTATACAAGAAACAGAAAGGGGGCGAGAATTGAGCCTTGATGTAGGCCCATCTGTACCATCGACCCGGAAGAACTCATACTGTTAATGACAATTTTTTGCGTTCTCTTATTTAAATATGAAATAATTAATTTAAGAGCACCACTTCTTACACCGTAGTGTTGAAGTTTCCTGATTAATGTTTCGTGGTGAACACAATCGAAGGCTTTGAATAGATCATAAAATATACCCAAAGCATCCTGTGAATTCTCCCATGCATTAAATATATATTTAATGAGCTCAACACCGGCATCAGTTGTCGAGCGACCCCTTGTGAAACCAAATTGATTATTATGAAGTAAATAATTTATATTAAAGAAATTGAACATTTGATCAAGAATAATTTTTTAAAAAACCTTACTAAGTGTTGTTAGTACAGAAATGGGTCTAAAATTGGCGGGGTCTAATGTACTACCAGATTTACATAAAGGTATTACTTTACTATGCTTCATTAAATCAGGAAACACACCAGATTCGATACTAGTATTAAAAATAATAGCTAAATGAGGTGCGATTGTATCTATAATAGACGCAATAACTTTAACGGAAATCCCCCACAGATCTGCAGTTTTCTTAACATCAATAGTTTTAAAATATTTTACAATATCTTTTGATGATACTTTATAAAATGTAAAATTCTTTGTACACGCATTTACATTTTGTTTTAGTAATGATTCGGCGACCGCAGGAGAAGAATTCAGTGACTTAGTGGTTAATATCGAAATGTCAGTGAAATATTTCTCAAAAACCATTGCAACGTCCTGATCTGATTCGGTTAATTTGTTATTAACAATTTACTGGTAGTTTGAATTGCGAGAGTTGATCTTACCAGTTTCGCTATTAATTATAGTCCATGTTATTTTAATTTTATTACAAGCTGTCTTAATTTTGTTGCTCAAATGCAAAGACTTGGCTGTGGAGCACACTCTTTTAAATATTTTTGAGTATTTTTTTACATTTTCCCTAAATTCGACACTATGATTATATATTGATATATGACCTTTCATAGTAAAGATCATTTAACCTATGTCTGCTGTTATGTACTCCTACTGTCACCCATTTATTAAATGACTTCCGACTGTTCAAGGAGAATGTTTTAGAAGTAAAAGTATCATTAAATTCATTGCAAATAATAACATATAAAATAACATATGGTAACGAAACCACTTGTCCACAGTGATCAGACTTTAATTTTTGAATTATACATTTATGCAACGGCTTCACATTTGTAAAAATGTTATCGATACATGTTGCACTAGATTGAGTTATACGCGTTGGCTCTAAAAATAAATTAAAAATACCATTTGATTTAAACAATGATCTAAATTTAATATTGATTGAGGAAGCTTCTAGGAGATTGATATTAAAGTCTCCACATATAACAACAGTTTTATTCTGTTTATTCAGCTCAGCAAAAACTTCTTCCATATTTTTTTCAAAAGTATCGTATATAGAACATGGGGGTCTGCAGATGCTCACAACAATGAGGTTCTCAAACTCAACACATGCCATTTCTACAGTTCGCTCAACAGAGAGGCTCACAATATCTATACGTTCTTTACATGACAATAATTTACTAGCTAATATTAAGGAGCCACCTCTTAAAACCGTTTCTCTATTGAAAGAACTGACCACCTGGTGATTGCTGAAGTTAAACATTAAGTTATAAGCTTTTAACCAATGTTCAGAATTACATAAAATATGAATATTGTTTTTCGTCTTTATTTCTTAATTCCTTACGCAATAATAATGTGATCTTTCCTTTATTCTATATGCTTACACTATGACATCGGATGCTTGAAATGACCGACTCATGCGGCGCTGATGCTCATCCTCCTTTTTTAAATGAGTAGCAATAGTATAACATAAATCGTTAAAATCATTGGGAACTTTAATGTGCTCCTTTTTATTAAATAATATTATTTTAATGAACGTTTTCTCAATCATTGTATGAACTTTATTGATTTTTTTTGTAGAGTAGCTAAATTGGAAGTTCGCGAACGAAAATGTTGTTCATTTGTCACTGCGAGCTAAAGAATACGATTAAGCTCATCAAGAATGGAATCTCTTTTGAAAATATCATGTTCACACGGCGATTTATTGTCCGACATTTTTCGTTACAAAATGGCGGATTAGAATTTTACCACGTAAAAGAAATGGGTCCGTAATACTGCAATACTTTTGTTTAAATGACAACACAAACTGGAGGATATTAATTCGGATTGAATGATCAAAAATGTTTAATCTGGATCGAATGTCAATAATGTTTATGTACGATATTTTATTCGATTTGCCGACTTACTACCACTTAATCTCCTTGCAACCACGAATCCAAGGGCTGGCTAAAGGAACTCTGGGCATTCGTTGCAATGATAGAAATATCAAAGTTCAGCAGAGTGTATCACACAAGAGTCCATAGATCACAAGCACAACACTTTCAGCGTGAATTTAAATTTAAATAAAATGGGTGATGAAGTAAAATATCTTTAGGAATTTATAATATGTCAATGAAAAATGAAGAAATGTAAAATAAATATGATATAGATTTCTACTACGTTCATTTAATACATCCTATATGTCCTAACGGTAAAAAATTCAGCCGGTATAATTGGTTTCTCGGAGACGGCTCGAACGATTTAGATAAAATTTTGTATTAAGATTACGTTTTACATCGAAATACGTGATATCCTTGAGAAATAAATGTTTTCCAACGCCGAGCATATCTTGGTCACCCAGCAAATATAATCTTAAATATTTATATTTCGCCCTGAATAAATATTTAGCTTTTTAAATATTCCAAGCCATTATCTGGCTGCTATCGCACCTAATGGTATGTGGCATGCAGCTGAAGATGGCAAAACACACTGACTTAGCTTAACAAAAGCCTTTTCACAATATGTGGTCACACAAGACAACAGCCTTAAAGACATCCACGTTGTTAACAGATGCTGGTAAATTATACCACTTCTCTGCTGTACCCCTGGCAAATGACGCAATCCATTTGGATCGAAAGAAAAAAAAATAAAAGGAATAATTCGAATACCGTACCTCATTGAATTGTTTCTCATTAACTATACTAATACGCAGTCAATATATCTATCCAAAAACATGAGGTCTTATGGCATTTTCAATAGTCGTTCTTACCCCATTACATAATATGTCCACTCATAAAAGATTTTATCAGAAATGTAAAGTAATTTTTCACAATAAATTATATTAATCATGATCAACTAGAACACGTTTTCAAAGAAACATTAATAATTTTTTAAGAAAAAAGAAATCTCTAACTTAGGCAAAGTTTCCATTTCTTCTCTTTAATTCATTTAAGCAAGTTTATAAGTTTGTTATAGTAAATAGTCTGTCTTAAAAGCAAGTCACATTTTCTTTAGCTAGTGGGATGCGGGAAGTAAAGACTGTGTAAGAACCTCTGAAGGAGGCGGAGTTATAGCCGAAATAAAAATTTCTAATTTTATTGATTTTTGGCCATTTTGACCTCTAGGAGTGTAATGAGAACTTTTTGCTTTTTGCCTATTCAACCAACACCCCATGATATCCTCTACATGATAGGTCATTCAAACTGACTAGGCCTAAAGAGTGAGTCACCCCCAACATATTTCTAGTCTTTGCTTCCAATTGCTTCCAATAATAATAATAATTTATTTCATAAGAAAACGTTTCGAGAAATGTTCTTTGATCAAGCGATACACAATTTTTAATACTTAAATTACGAGTATATAACTTCGATGAGAAAATGTAGAAGTTATAGTTTTATTTAAAAACTGAAAGTAAATAGAAATTGGTGAGAATGTAAGTTCTATAAATTTTTAATAGTGATTTCTTTGAATAAAATTAATTGCTGTCCGTTATTCTCGTTCATACTCAAAAATGGCTCCACCGATTTAAATAATTTTTTTTTGTGTGTATCTGAGTGGGTCCCTGGATGGTTTGGATTCTCAATTGAACCCGGTGGTAGGCGGCGCTGTATTCAAGATTCGGAAATCACACGTGCAAAGCCAGGGTGGATCCTTAGTAGAATATAAATTTACCGGTTAAGGCATTTTATACGATTATTTTCCTTGAATGTCACATCCAATCAAAATCCCACTGCTGAACATAGGCCTCTTTTATATATTGCCTCATAAGAAGGACATTTGCCATTGGTGCTACTCTTGGGTTGGTAACCACAGTTTTTATTTTTATTCAGGTGTTATCATGAATATGCCGCTGCCCATCTTCTTGTTCAGTTACCCTTTGTCACTTCGATCATCAACCATAAATAACTTTGACTTCTGACATCGGATAATAGAATTTATCACCCCATAGGCTGTAAAATGATGAATGATGAATTACCTAGTTAATTATATTAATACTTTGCGCATAATATTATTATGTGCATCTTAAGCGAGTCATGATAAAAATTTAAAAATTTTATATTCATAATTTAAAAGTAGATCAAAAATTGTTCAGTATAATACGAGCAGATTAAAGTTAATCCCAGTGTTAGTATAAGCGCTCATAAATTTTAAAGATACAATATGGCAAATTTTACTAAATCGCATGTTTGTACATAGTTGCATATAGAAAATCTTTATGTTGAATATAAACTTGTTTCATATTTTTAAAATTATAAAGTTTCCGTAGCAACTAAAAAATGCGTCACCCCGTATCGTTCCGTAGGTGTCGTAATAGGCGACTTTAGGGAATTCCAGAAAAATCTCATGGTTTTCAATAGATAGAGATATAATAAACTATATCGTTTACGTCAGACGTAAAATACTTAGACTGGCGACGAGCAGCAGCGTCAAAGTTGAGACACGTCTATTACTGCAATACTCAATCCTCCTGGCAAGCGAGAGCGAGGCAATTCCTCTCTACAACGGGCGAGGCTCAAGTCCTACAGTGGGTTTTATGGGCCAATAGAACATAGACACAAGAACGCAATGACCTTCTCATTACCTTTTATTATCCAAAATAGTTGAGTACTTGTACTTTGTTATGAGTGGTAGCATTTTAGGCTTTCCTTGGACCTACTTCTAGCAGACCCTCGGCTTGGTCCTAAACTTCTAAAATAGAACTTTTGCTTTAGCCAAAAGACTACACCTTATTGTGATCTGCTGACCTATAGTACTATTTACTGCGGTTATTAACAAATACCACAAAAGGTACATGAGATGCACCATACTCCCGATTAGATAATAGTAAAAAGAGTCAAAAGCAGCATAGACGTGGTTCTGATAAGCACCTGGATGAGATGTCAGCTGAATTGCCAGCAGGGAAGGTATGTTATGTTTACCATATGTAGAATCCGCGTAGGCAACGCAATTAGCTTTCACGTGTCTATTTTATATATAACTTTTTTATCTATATATGTAAACCGAATTATATTTATTCTTTCTCTTGACCATTCATAAGAGCTTATATATGAGCCTATGTGAATAAATAAAAATAAAAAAAAAATTTCGATATCTCCGCGCACTGAAGTTGAAGCGTGAAATCTGTAACCATTTGGACAACCCACGCGATGATATGAGGTAGTGGATATTCTTACATCGCCGCTACATGATCTAATATATATATAATTATGAATAATGGACGGTGAAGGGAATAGGAAAAATATGTGTCCTTACAGTATCTACCTATTGAACACTGCCGTAATCCTCCATTGTTGGCTGTACAGGGAGTCTGAAAATCACTCAGCGAGCTATGGAGCGGACTGATTTCTCTGCGTAATCAATCCATAACAAAGGTATGTGCAGTTGAACCAAAACGACAGACTATTAGTAATTTATATAATAAGTATAGTCTCATAAAACCTAATCCAAGGTGTTAAGCGTACCGTGCCGATGGTTACGTGGCTGGGTGGGAATCCAGCCGCAAACGGTGTCTACCCGAGACAAGGGCGATTCAGGTAATATTTTAGCCCTTCCCCTGGTATGCGGGGCTCTGCCGTTGGTGACCGAATTTTTCCTTAGCTAGCTTAAGGGGATAAAAAGGGACGAAGATGGACAATGTGAAAAAATTAACTCTCCTTTAGTGGAACTGACTGTAGGCCAATCAGAGGTCTTTTAGCCTCACCAACACCCTGCACCCTACGTCCCAACCTCCCATCACCAAGGAGGGAAAAAGAAGTTTGGAAAATCCAAATGTGTACGACTCATAATGCTCATATGATAATCGTATCATCATTCAGGTCAGTCCATAAAGTCAAAAACGTATTTAGGTATCTACAATTTTGTTACTTTTAGTACGTACTACTATTATTTATTCTGTTTTTTTTTATAGAATAAGGGTGACAAACGAGCACACAGTCCACCTGATGGTAAGTGGTTGCTATGGCCCATAGCTATCTACATCTATCTTCGATTACGAATCAAAATGCAGATGCGTTGTCACCTGTGAGGACTAAGATGGAATGTCTCGTTTCTAGCAAAGAAAGTACCAACAAAACAACAAACAAGTAAAATGTTGTGATGGCCTGTAGGTAACAGAAGTCAATGGACGTTTGTTTCGGACCGTGTTTTGTGATAGTTTTTGCAGGAGGTATATAACAATAGTAGAACTAAGATGGGCTTAATTATTATAAAGATAATAATCATGAATGCGGTATGACTTTGTTCTTTAAATATTTATGAAAAATTATTTTATCACAAAGATAAAAAGTAGTAGTAGCAGTAGTAGCCTATGAAAACTCCACTACTGAACAAAAGCCACAAATCCATATAAATATATGTTGTAACTGAATCAATCAATATTATCTCTTTGTGGTGAGTATTACGGCTGACCAGACTGATCTCTTCACGGCAATAATTCCGCGGTAACAATGTAATTTATGTCAACATATTCCTTTGTAACTTAACTGCAAAAACTTTGATCAATTCAACGAAACTAACTCAGAATACCAAATCAAGCTTCGACAAAACACGAGTTGAGCACTGTTGAATTTAATTGTGAAAGCTTAAAATATAAGTTGACCACGTAGCTGCAGTGGTGATTAATCGAATAAGTGCAGCAAGTCACGGTGTTCTGTTTTTCTTCACCTCAACATTATATCTATCAAGTCCTAGTAGCTCAGGGGCTAAGTGTTGATTTACCATGTTCTCGCTTGTCACTTATATTCTATAATAAATTAAAAAAAAAGTGTTACTTCAATAAAAATTACCATAACATTTTACCGCTCAAGAGTTATAGGTTATATTATCCGTACGTACATCCGTACCTGGTTGTGACGATAGTTTACTATCAAAAATATTGCAATGGGCTTACATAACGTGAACGTCTTCTGGATGCGACGCAATACCTCAATACGTTATGTTTATCTGAAAGAATTATACTTTCCTTCAAATTTAACTAATTTATTGTAACAATGTTGTGAGCTCACCTTAAAGATATTTTGCGAATTTGCTATCAATATTTTTTTAATAATAAAATTAATTTCAATAAGTAATTGTATTGTTAAGTGTTATTTTTCGGGACCCATTTTTTTAAATCTGCCACAGCATCCACTTACCATTAGGTGTTCTTTTCATACGATACGAAAAACATTCAGGTACGGAACCGAAAACATTAAATAACACATTACGAAGTTGAATAAAGCTGCATGCTAGGCATGCCTTTGTCAGTTAGGGACATATCACAAGGACAGATCACTAACAGACGCACGATTGAATATGTTAAAATAGGTTTTCGACTACTTGAAAACTCCCTACTCATAATACAGGCAAATTTTGAAACATCGCAAAGATCAGTAAACAGCAAACGCTCATTAACTTTTAAAATCTATTAACGACGGGGCTTCAAGTATCGCATTTACCGAACATTTTATTTATAAAACCGAACGCTTCATCCTTTTAAATGTGTTCAATGTTATAGAAATGTAGCTAGAGTGGTCAAATCAGTGATAGGCGTTTCCATTTTATGTGTGTAAAAGTTAAGTTTTTTATAGATGTTAAATAATGAATTGATTTATTTTTAATATAAATTACACACAAATAAATAAACAAGAAACACTAAAGTAAATTTAAATTATAAGTATTAGAGAACAATGGCAAGTTCGCATACAATGTGTTTTACCAAAGAGAATATAATCCCTACTTTTATGTTTTACCTTTATTGATTTGTAGCGTCTTTATAGGACACAGTTTAAAGCTGGATTCGTGTAATTGCGTCGTGGTATGTTAGGGTGTTTTTGTCGTTTCGATCAGTTCTCACATTAAATGTCTGGTCTTTTTTTTCATAATGCTTTCATCTTTATTTCTTAATTCCTTACGCAATAATAATGTGATCTTTCTTTTATTGTTTTGTGGTATATTAGCAAAATAACGTTTTGATTAGTTTTAATTAAAATGTTACCGTATTAGTTCTTAACGTATTGATTCATATATATAATGGAATAGAATCAAATGGAAAGTAAAAATCAATGATTAATGTTGCTGTGTTTCGTAGTGTGGCAAATCGGAGAAGCTTTTTACTGGAAACAACAAACGACAAACGAGCACACAGTCCACCTGATGGTAAGTGGTTGCTGTGGCCCATTTACATCAACATTTATACTCGTTTGCGAATCAAAACGCAGATGCGTTGTCACCCGTGAGGACTAAGATGGAATGCCTCTTTTCCAGTAAAAAGGGTATCCTGTTCTCTACACTCACCATACAAAACACAGAAGTGTTAAGCTGCAATTTTACGCTGGTATTCTGTGAGAGCGTGGTCCTCCCCCGGTCGAGCCGACCCATTCGTATGTAAACTACTAATATAGCTGCAGCATGGCTCTACCACGTTTAAACTTGTCACCCTTATTCTATAAAAATAGGAGTAGAATCGTATGCTATGGGATGGAATAAAAAAGAATAAAATAAAATAGAATACTTAATCAAATATATAATTGACAAATAGACGAACTAAAATCCAACCAAAAGCGCAATTAATTATCAATTAGCGTTCTATGCCGAAATTTGTAAAATGGAACGCTTAAATAATCTTCGGTTCTCGCTACTTGTCTCTCGGACACGGAGATGGCCAACAAAAACAGGTATATAATATAAATATAAAGGTCTCCTTCACTAGTAACTATTACTAGTAACTAAATGTAATTAAAAATTATCATTAGTTATGACATAATCTGAATGACAGGGTGAGAAATTGTGTGATAAGAGAAAAGTGTGGTTTGCAAGAAAAAGTCGTGACCAGGATTAAGAAAGGAATGATTCGGTTGTTTGTACATGTAGAAAGAATGAATGAAGAAAAAGTGAAAAAGCAAATTTATGTTGTAAAAGTGAACGGCAGACTCGGGAAGGGACCTAGGACCTAGGGTCCTAGAGGAAAGTTAATCGACCAAATTAGCATTTTTTTTATTGAAACAAAATCTACAGCTTGTACATTTACCTGCACCATAGTAGGTGGGTGCACATTTACGATGCACCCACTAAGATGGAATAAAACAATACATTTACTTGTAGAAATTCGTATATCATGAGAAGCAATAATAATGTCGTCTCTGAACCAATTGTATTTTTATGAAGTTCTCAATAAAATCAATTTTGTACGTTTTAAAACAAAACATCTAATTTTATGCTAGTTCTCAAAACAGGCAATAAGTTTGATCGTTTAGCTTTAATTTTTATTGTTTTTAGCTAAAAAAAATCACATGTTCCCCATTAACCATCATTTTTATTAAAAAAATTTATAATATCCTTCTTCGAAAGATGTAACGTTGAAAATACCTACAGCAGCATCGACATTACATTTACCTTCCTACGGGTATTTCTGTTTCCACAAATTGTGTTAGTTTATTTATGGGTGATTTGGGAAATTAATAAATATGTAAATAATAAAAGGGTAATTGAATGAATTGGATAAGCAAAATAACTACTCAACCGTATTAATATTAATTTAGAAGAGCAATATACACAAGGTTGATTTGAATTTCGTGCCTTAGTAATTTGTTCATGTGACTGATATCTAAATAATTGTTGTTTTACTTAGGGTGACCTCAACAATCTGTTGGCACTTGGAATATCTATACCGCAGGTATCAGAGTAAATGATTAACACATGTAAAACCTGACAAATAAATATATTTTATATTATGGGAAATGTAAAAGGTTGTATAGAAATATTAAAAGTATAGTTATAAGTAATAATATATCATATGAATCGGGATGTTCGTATTATAGTGTCTTAAATAGCTGTCAAAAAGTGTCAATGTCGAGTTGTGTGTAAAGTTCGAACTTTTACTCCTTGTGTTTGTTTATATTATGTGTTTCAATCAATCAGTCAATTCAGTGTTTTAAAACACAAAATATAACAATATATCTGATGAAATGAGATGAATTTTAACACTGAGCGTAGTACCAGCGAAGAAACATTATGTAAGGCCATTAACATATTCGTGAAATAACTATGTCATTCCGTGCGTAAGGGTGATATAGTAACTATTCCTAAATATGCTTGCTATTCTATAATTACGTAAATAGAATTGCAAGTATAGAACTAAAATGTGGACTTATTTTAAGAGTTAAATACACTCTCAATTGTTCGAATACATCTTTCATAAAATATTATATATAAATTGCTAAACCAAACTGAATTTGTAATGACTAGAGGTTCTCTCTTTCCTTCTTTATCGCCATCTTTTTTTATAGGAAAAGGGTGGCAAACGAGCACACAGTCCGCCTGATGGTAAGTGGTTGCTGCGGCCCATAGACATCTACATCTATCCTCTATTACAAATCAAAATGTAAATGCGTTGTCACCCGTGAGGACTAAGATGGAATGCCTCATTTCCAGTTAAAAGGGCCTCCGGCCACCTGCACTCACCAAGCGAAACGCAGAGGTAAACCTCTACTTCACGCTGGATTTCTGTGAGATCGTGGTACCGCCTCGGTTCGAGCCGGCCCATTCGTGCGACAGCAAAAGCTGCCGCGTGGCTCTACCACTGTTAATCATCTACTTATGAACGTGGGTTTCTCCGATAGCAAGAGGGATTTGCAATAATCGCTACGCGGTTCAGGATTTACGATTGTAGCACCACACTCCTCGCACGTTTGACGCTGCTCACTCCCACCCTGTCCAGTGACCAGATCAGTACCTATGTTATTACGTACGACGTAATCAGAATTATTACACCGCTATCATTAAATAAAGATATATTTTGCTATTCTAGTCACCTCTCCTAGTAATAGATTCTATTATGCCGCTATCACAATTCTTGACAAAGTGAAATTTACAGACCGTCTCTCATTTTTGTGAGGGTTCTTCAGTAATTAGTTCACTGCACTGCTCCGGTGCGTTTTGGTGAACTTCACGTGTATCTGAAATATTTTTATTCCTCAGAAATTCAGGGCTCCGCATATTATTTTCTTAACCGCCAAGTTTTTAATAATTCAGCAATTAAAATCGCAAATAACAATTTCGTTGGCGGTCATCGAGATCAAATTGCACACCTACTGAAAAATTGAGTTGATGAGTTTTTATTTGAATTTCTATGAGAATTCTTATATTATTCTAACACGGTTTGAGTCGTCACATTTATCTAATGCAAATTAAATCTAGAATTATATTTTGTAAGTCGGCAATGGAAGATAAAAGCCTTGAGTTTCAATGCTATTGCTGTTACAAGAGCTTTCATAAATGATAAGAGTTAGAGGAGTTCACAAAGTTTTATAGTAGATTTGACGACGAGCCTTACAGTTTTTAGTTCATTTCAAGTTATATGATAATATCCAACAATATTGTTGTTAATCGCGACAATGTATGATCAGGAAATTGTTTAAATTTTGGCATGAATTAAGATTTTTTTCCTATGTATTTAAAATAAGTGTAAGTATAAAATAATTGTTTTAAACCTATTCGTTCTGTAGTAACAATAAAAGTTATAGCAAAAAGACGTATTTCATCTAATGTAATAATGGATTATCCGCGGTAAGATATCGACGGTTCGAAAAGTATTCTCCGCACTTTTATTATTTAGCTTCTTTTCAGTTGCAACGTGGACTATTATGATACAATTTGCAATCTACATTAACTTACACGCAGCATGAGAAAAATACAACAAAATAATTGCACTGACACGATATAATAAACTTCCGTTTTATTGTTATTTTACAATATTTTTAAATCAATGTTATATACAGTGCGTCTTAAGTCGTAATATCGTTAATTTAATATCGTAAGAGTTAATGGCTGGAACGCAGAAGTACTTTTGAAAATAAAGTGTATTTTATAAGCATCGACGTTCTCTTCAGTTATTGTAGTCGTTGAGTTTCGTTGGACGTCCCTCACGCAGATCTAAGTTAAGATTTCAAGGGCAATGTGTGATGTGTATGTATGTGTATAATGACTTACCAAGCTGTTAGCAACAAAAGGGCTTTATCGTAGAACGCCAAATAAAGGTTATCATGCGTTTGACTTAAATTTTAACAGAAATTAATGTAAGTTATTACTTTTTCGCATCATATTAACCTGATAATTTGCATCAATTTAAATTAATAACAATGACCGATGACAAATTAAAATTAAGATTTAAGTTGGAAAAATAATCGACTTTTTAATACGATATGAAAATATGTACGCATTATAAAAAAAATCTATAAAAATAAATAAAATTGAAGTGTCTGTTTATTATGTCAAAATAACAGCTTTTTACTAAATCCATTTGAAAGTATACACGGTACTTATAAAAAAGACACAATTTTTAAAATTTTGTCTGTCTGTCTGTTTGTTCCGGCTAATCTCCGAAACGGCTGGACCGATTTCGGACTTTGACTAGAAGATATCTGATAATATAAGGACTTACGCTACTTAAAAATATTTTGTTCGTCGCCAGAGTTATTGGACTATTCTCACAAAAAGGCCGATGTAATGTAACCGCAGCTCTCAGGTAACAAGCTCACAAATATTTAATTAGCCACTTTGCCTGTGTTAATGTATTTTAATCTTTGGTGTTATTAAGTCATTATTTTTCATTTTCACTTACTACGAACAAGTATCAGATGTGTTATCATCAGCTCCGTCGTTTTATCTATCGACTTCAAAAGGAGGAGGTACACAATTCGAATGTATGTTCTCTTTTAAGGTGTGTTACCTCATAACTTTATTCTACGTCAACCGATTTCGATTATTTTTTTCATTTAAAATCTAGTTATTTTCATGTGTGGTGTCTCATATATATTTCATCAAGGTTTTATTAATAGTTTTAGAGTTTGGTTAATAATATATATTGAAGTCGGTTGTACAACATTTTTAATTTTAAATTATTTTGATATTGGTGGTTATAAGTTCTAGGACATCATTGTACCATATATCATTTAAAGCATAATTGTCACTGTTATAAATTATTTTATTTTAAGATTAGCCTTGTGATATTATTAACAAGTGGGTGATACATAATTTTGGAAGACAATATACGATTAAATACCCACTAAAATTTAAAAAGCTTGCTTCAATACAGATCAACATTTTAGGAAATAAATATCAAAGCACTGACGCAGAGGTCTGTTTTAACGTACCAGATACCATGGTTCGATTCTCAGCCTTCCTTTTCCCTTCTTCTGTTTTTCAGTCCTTCTGTTTTTTTTTCTTTTGCTTACAAATTATTTTATTTAAATGTTTGTTAGTGTTATTAGTTTTCGTAAAAGTGGAGGTTCAATCCCCATCGTGTGTAAGAAAAAACTTCAATTGTTTATATTTTTTTTACGCAATCGGCCACAATACAAATAATACTTAATTATTGTAATTACCTATACCACAATGGAAACCTCCAAAAATTATCGTATTGCCTGCAAAGATTTGCCACCACCTGCTGGCGAAGGAGATAAGTGTTAATGTATGCACTGCATGCAAGAATATCGGTATAGTAAAATTGCAGTTAATTACTAGAATATACTGATTTTGTCTTCGCTATGACTCGAAGGCAATGGACCCATAAGATAAGATAAGATAAGATAATCATTTATTGTCATAACTGTGTACATGAGGTCTTACGAATACAGAGTATAGTTACAACAGTTTGTCCATTTCGGACGTACAATATAATAAAAAATAAAATAAAGCACTACAATAAATCAATACTATACTATAAATCAATACTTACAAAAAATTCATCTACATTATAAAAACTTTTTGATAATAATCATTCTTTTAACTTTTTTTAAATCTTGGGCTCTCTAATGATTTAATGTATATAGGTAAATGGTTATAGATTCTGATTCCGCTTATTAAAGTACTTTTACTATAAATGTAACTAGATGATTTAATAATGCACACATCAAAAGCATATTGAGTTCGTAAGTTCTTTTTTGATTCTTTTTTAATATTAAAATGTTGTTGGTTATCTTTGACAAACACAGAAATTTCAAGTATGTATATACAAGTCAACGTCAGAAATTTACAATCTATAAATACATTTCTTAAAGAGTCATATTGATTAATATTATAAATAATCCTTAAGCACTTTTTTTGCAAAACAAATGTGGACTGAATGTCAACAGAATTGCCCCAGAATATAATTCCATATGTCAAAAGTGGATAGACATGACCATAATAATAATTTTTAGCTACATCTCTAGATGCTACATTTTTCAATATTGATATGGCGTAACAACTGCTTGAAATCCTACTGTTTACTTTCTCAACATGAGATTTCCAGTTCAAATTAGTATCAATGGTGACACCCAGAAATCTCATGTCATGCACTTTTTCAATTTTTTCACCGTCGATTATAATATTTAATGCAATTGGAGCTTTTCTATAATTCCTAATTCTATTAGTTTTGTTTTTCCCAAATTTACCTTTAAATTAATTGAAGTTAGCCAGTTCACTACTGTGTTTAGTGTGTTATAAATTTCATTCACAAAATTTGCATCATCTAATTTATCTCTTGATAAGAATATTGTAGCATCATCAGCATACATTACGCATAGATGATTGATCATTAATGGAAGCTCGTTTATGTAAATCAAAAACATCAGTGGGCCTAGTATGCTACCTTGCGGTACACCTACGCTTAATTTTTTGAAATCAGAATGCACTTGAGTTATTGATTTTGTTTTTTTTGTCAAATGTATCTAATATTGTCGCCTGTATTCTGTCAGTTAGATAAGATTCCATAAATTTTAGGGCTATTCCACGTATGCCTATATGTTCAAGCTGTTTTATCAATATATTATGAACAACACATTCAAAAGCTTTTGATAGATCCAGAAAGAGACCAACACAAGTCCTTTTTTGATCTACATTTTTCCAAATATCTTTCAAAACTTTGAATATAGCCAATGCCGTGTTCTTCCCTTTTTGAAACCCAAATTGATTTACATTTAAAATCTTATATTTGTCTAAAATTGATATTAACCTATTTGATATGACTTTTTCGAATATTTTTGAAAAATTTGATAATAGAGCAATAGGTCTATAATTGTTCATGTTATTTTTGGCACCTTTTTTGTATAAAGGCTTTATTAGTGTTTTTTTCAACTCATTTGGAAAAATTCCTGTTTCTAAGGTCAAGTGTATAATATACGTTAGAGGTTCCGCTATTAAATGTGTACTTGATTTTATTGCTATCATCGGTATATTATCGTAGCCTTTACTTTTTTTGTTATTTAAATTATTTATAATATTAATAGTTTCGGAAATATTTACAGGGGTCATAAAAATGCTGTTTAAATTTGGATTAGTCACTGGTTTGAATGTTATGTCACTAATAGATTGGATAGGATTATTTGATTTGATATAGTAGTCATTCATTAATTTAGCTATGTCATGTGGTTGATTAATTGTAATGTCATCTTTTTGAATAGTTTCTATTGTCTCATTAATATTATTTATTTTGTAGTATTTTGTTTAATAACTTGCCATGTAGCTTTGCTTTTATTAATACTTTGGTTTATATAGTTAATGTTTGCATTTCTTTTTGATTGCTTAGTAACTTCCTTCACAATTTTACAATAACTTTTGTATCTATTTTTCGCAGCATGGCAGTTTGTATACCGTTTCTGTAAATATAACTGTCTTTTGTTCCTACTGGATATCGTAATACCTTTTGTTTTCCACTTTGTTCTCGTTTTATATGTTATTTTATTTTTTGTTTGGCACATAAGACCGTTAATCAGACTAAACTGATCAAAAATATTGTATACGCGTCATTGGATTACATTGTGAATAAACATCTGTGAAATTTATCTGTGATAGATATTTTAAGAAAATCTCTATATACATGTCTTGGTTTCTTATAAACATATACCAAAACTTATTCTTAAAGCTTTTGATTGAGGGAATCGATATCAATTGACAAGTATGATCAGATACCCCTACATCTAATACACTAACATTATATTGTTTCATATTAGTCATAATATTATCAATACATGTTTGTGAGTGTGAAGTAATTCTGGTAGGTATCAAAATAGTAGGATGTAATTTATAAGCCTGAAACATGTTCAGTAGCGATTTACTTCGTTATGATTTTCTAATATATTTACATTAAAATCACCCAATACAAATATATTTTTATAACAATTTCGTGTTCGTATGGTTATTTTTCTTAGTAAATACTCCATATTAATCAAAAAAACATCCAAGTCACTATTTGGGGTTCTATACACGGGTATTATTAAATAGTTTAATCACTTATGAACACACCACAACATTCAAAATGATTTTCTATAGCCATTTCTGATATCCATTGAAGTTCGTGGTAATCAATAGATTTTTTTACAAAAATGGCAACACCACCTCCTTTTTTACGTTTCCTACAGAAATGAGCTACTTTTTTATATTCGTCAATTTGAAATATGTCAACTTCGTAATTCTTTAAAAAAGTTTCACAGAAACAACATACATCCATATTTTTATCCAGCATTAGCAATTCCAATTGTTCGGTTTTTGATTTAATACTTTGAAAATTTAAGTGAATTATATTAAAACAGTTTTCATCTTTATTTACGAAAAAAGTCTGAATTTTTGTCACTTTCAATAGTTTTGTTAGGACCTAGAGTAGCATTAGCTTGTTTAAGTTTTATTTTGTTGAAAATATATGGAATAGTTAGTTGAACTTTACTTATATTTGTGTTATTATTATTAACATTATTCGTCTTTGTGATATTTTTTTAAGTATTGTGTAATTTATTTTTGCACTATTTTTCAGTTAGGTTGTTTAAACATTGCGTTTTGATAGTGTTATAATCAACAAATTTATTTCTGTAATCTACACTGAGTATTTCTCTTAACATCAGTCTACTCATATATAACTTATAGTGTTGCTTTGTGTCACCATAGTTTAATGGTACGAATCTAGCGTGATGAAATTGAGAACACAAGAAACGCAACTAATCATTAAATTTACCAATATTTAAGATTCTGTTGTTTAATATTTCACCAACTAGTACATTTGTGTTTGAAAGTAAGGATAAGTGGTAATACATAATAGATCTGAAGCTAAGTGGGTTGCGGTCGTTTGAACCCGCTATAATTATTACATAGTCAGATTTAGTAAAATCTTTACATACAGTATAACAATATGTTAAAATTTGTGATAGAAAAGCATTTGGTTTTACTATAGATGTCACTTGGAATTCTTTACCAATTATATTATGGAGTAAACTGCAAAAACCTTTACCATTTTGATCACTCAATATTAATACCTTTTTTTTCGTCTCATTTGTATTGTCTGTGGAGTCTTTTCTTTCCTGTGCAGGTAATTCAGTAGTATTATCCACATTTCTTACATTCTCCGGTATCTTTTTTGGACTGGACGATTTATTTTCGTCTGATTCATTATGTGGTTGAGTAACAAATTCATCTTTTGTTTGGTCTAAGCATGTGAAATCAAATTTATTTTTATTTAGGCTCTTGCGTCCTTTTCTTATCGGCGTTGTTCGACATATGTGTGTCAGTTGATTCGTCTTTTTTTCATAGTTTAAAATTTGTCTTTTTAGAGAGCTATTTTCCAACAATAAATTTTCTATTTCTGTTTCTGCTGTTTGGAGTTTATTTTCTTAGTTAGCTGTTTTTATTTTGAGGTCATCCAAAACCTCATTCATAATAAGACCTGCTTCGGAACAGCTTCTGTTTAAATTCGGTGTTTTGGAAATAGAGAAATCATCAACATCCGAATCCTCAGAGCAGAGAGATGCAAAAGAGTTTGCAGTTGTAATGTTTGCATTATTTTAACTCCGGAGTGTAGCAAAGACTTGTGGTGTCGATGTATTACTTGCCAGTGTTTCAGCTGATGTAGATGGGTTATTTGTAATTTAAATTAACATTTATTTTTGCAATTTTCACAGTTCCAGTTATGACTTTCCTTCTGTTTCATTAAATAAAACAATTTCTCTGAGATATTCGTGCAAGTGAGATGATTCAATTTTTTACACTGAGGACATTTCAAAAACTGTCTATTAAAAATAATCTTGTCGCATTTTGTACATTTTCTGATCATTGTAATGCAGTATTGTATGTCCGCTTTGTTTATATGTAAAAATGTCCGCTTCGCTCGTGTGTTTAAAGGCCGTCAGACTTAATAGAAATGACTCACCACAAGTGTACGCTGCAGCGGTCGTAGTGTACTATGAAAGAATTCGTCCGTTGTGTATAATTTTTAAAATGGTTTTCGTTATATCTTCTAAGTAAGCAAATTTTTTTATAAACAGTTTTCACTATTATATTACTGAGTTCACTATCTACACTTTAATATAAAACACAACAATGATCTTTTGATTTTATATTGGGTCACAATTAAAAAAGTCCGGAGCATAGAAATACGTGTCTACCTTGTAAAGCGCTCAAAATCCAACTTAACATAAGATCTAAGGATATAGTTTGAAAAGGTCTGGAGCAAAGTTTGGGTTTACCCATAAAACCATAGGGAGAATGATTAGGGTGTTTGTAGGTTAAGCAGGTTTCACAAGTCGAGATTAATTTGGCAATGTCCTTAAACATACCAGGCCAATAGTATTTTAAAGATATTTTCTTGAATGTCTTGAAGATACCAAGATGGAGTTCTGAAGGATAACCATGGTTAGCTTCAATAAGTGCATGTCTATCTTGAGGTAGTGGAACTTCTTTCCAAATAAAGTCATCGTTTAGACGATCGGGAGAATGGATGCAGCGGTAAAGTTTGTTATCCCTGATAGTATAGTTGGGATATGCGGCTGGGTTGTTGGAGCATCCGAGAAAAATCTTGTTGTAGTGCTCAAGTCTACGATCAGGTGGTTCTTCAATCGTAATAGGATGTACGCCTAGAAGTGAAGTTTCTCGTGTATCAGGATGTTCTTGATTCTAATGTCTTGATAATAAATCTGGAACAACGTTATCCTTTCCTTTTTTATGTTTTAGGACAAAGTTAAAGCATGATAAGCGTAAAGTCCAGCGAGCAAGTCTTCCTGATGGATTCGATAATTTCTGAAACCATTTAAGTGCAGTATGGTCAGTATATATTGTAAATTCTTTACCATTGTCTAGGTAACATCGCCAATGTTCTAACGCAGTTATTACAGCCAATGTTTCTCTTTCAGTAGTTGAGTAGTTCTGTTGATTTTTGTTTAGTGCTTTACTCATGTAAGCAATCACGACTTCTTTGTCATCTTGATGTTGAGTAAACATTGCTCCTATGCCATAATTTGATGCATCACAATGTACAGAGAAGGGTAGTTCGAAGTTAGGGTAAGCAAGGACAGGAGCCGTTACCAAAGCTTCTTTAAGTTTCTGGAAAGCAGCTGCAGCTTGTGGATTCCATAAAAATTTAGGAGCGTTCTTCCCGGAATAGGTTAGTTGGTTGATTGGAGAGGCAATAGTGCTAAAGTTTGGAATGAATCTTCTGAACCAGCTGCAGGTGCCTATGAATCTTCGTACTTCTTTTCTGCTAGTAGGTACAGGATATTCTAAAATAGCTTTTATTTTATCTGGATCAGCACGTAGACCATACTCGTCCACTAGAAAACCAAGGTATTTCAGTTCTTTCTTGAAGAATTGACTCTTCTCAAAGTTAATAGTCAGATTAGCATATGAAAGTTTTTCATGAACTTTCATGAGAAGCGATATGTGTTCATCAAAAGTTTCGCTAAAAATAACGATGTCATCCAGATAGCAAAATACCTTGTTCTCAAATTCAGGAGTAAAAAGCATATCCATTAATCTTTGTAGAGTTGCAGGTGAGTTAGTGAGACCAAAAGGCATTACCTTTAATCTAAACATACCACTTCCAGGTGCATAAAATGCAGTTTTATCTTTATTAGCAGGATTCAAGGGAATTCCCCAAAATGCTTTCGCAATGTCGATGCTTAATAAATATTTGGCATTCTTCAGGTTGTCCAAAATTTCGCTTATTAGTGGCAGACTATAAGCATCACGACGTGTAACTGAGTTAAGCTCCCTGCTGTCTACGCAGAAACGCCATTCACCATTCTTCTTCGGAGTGATGAGAACTGAAGATAACTAAGAACTTTCGCATTGTTCAATGACCTTCCATCCCAGCATCTTGTTAACTTCATTAATTAACGCCTTTTGTTTTTCAGGAGACAGTCTGTAACATCTTTGTTTGATTGAAAGAGAATCACCAGTATCAATCTTGTGGGTGATTAAGTGTGTGCTTCCCAGGATACCTTTTTCTTTAAAAGAAATTGTCTTGAAGCGTTGGATGATGTCGTTAGCGATGTTCTTTTGGTTAGGAGTTAAATGCTCATAAGTTAAAACTTTAATATCTTTAGTTACGATAGCAGAGCATTTAGATTCTGTAAAGTTAAGAGAAGATAAAACACTAGGTAAAAGATTAAATTTTCCTCAAAAGTCAATACCTAGTATTAGCGAAGGAAATATTTCAGGGAAAACATAAGCTTTAATCAAATGAGTTTGATTATTGAAATAAACAGGTAAGTCAAAATAACCCAAGGAATTAAATTTTTGATTATTATCAGTAGAGACAGTAATAAGATCTGACTTGAAAAGTTTACAGCCCAGTTTAAGAATTTCCAAATGAGAATTATTACCCAGAATTGTTACTGAGCTGCCAGAATCTAGTAAACCAGATAAAGTTAAGTCATAATTTTTGACATTAACGAATGGACGATTAAGATCTTGTTCTTTGGAGTAGAGTGTAGAAGAGATTTTGTAACAAGAAAAGAAGTTTTGAATTGTTTTAATCCAACTAGTCCAATCGTCATTATCAAAGTTTAAGTTACTTTTCAAGTCAGCAGTTAGTTGTTTTGAACTAGTATGTGGTTTGGGAGAACAAGTAGGGCAATCTGCAGTTTTAAAACATTTAAGACCACATTTGAAACAAATCACGAATCGTGGTTGAGTACAAGTGTTCAAAGTATGACCTTGTTTGCGACAACGAACACAAAAAGAGCTTTCTTGAGGAGTTTTCGTTTGAGAGAGACTATTAACTTGTCTAGAAGGGTATTTGTAGGATGAAGTGAATTTATTCATGAAGGGAGGAGAAGGTCTTGAGTTATTAGAAGAATTTGTAGAGTCAACTGAACTTGAAGTGGAATGCTTGTAGTTGAATTCAGAAATAAGAGGACGTTGTTGTACATTTGGTTCTTTAAATTGTTTGTCTCTGCCTAGGAACTTTTCATAGTTTTGGCAAGTAGCCAGAAGAGAGTCGATAGAGTCAATGTCTTTTAGAGCTACGAAGACTGAATAACATGGGCGAATATTCCTCAAAATAATCTCCAATTGTTCTGTTTCAGAAAGTTTCTTCAAAAGACGAGAGAACATTCCAGACATGATGGAAATAGAGATGACGATAGGGTCATCACGTCCTTGAGTTCGATTCTTAATCGCTTCTAGAAGTTTATGATCATAATCAAAACCACCAAAGTATTTGATTATTAAAGAGGAAAGTTCGTTCCAAGTTAAGTTTGGATTCTGATTATATTTAAATCTGAACCAATGAAGAGCATTGTCGGTGAAAATTTCGAACGCTTGAGAAATCAACAAGTCTTTGGACAAGCCACGAGCTAAGCAGTATCCTTCAAGTTTTTGAAGAAAGTATCTTGGACAGCTTTTACCATTGAAAGTGTGTCTTTTCAGATCTTTGAAGACGTAAGTTGGAGAAAAAGATTGAGGTGGTGGTGAAGATGAGGATACGGGGTATGGATCTTAACAGAAGTTTGAGAAACAAGAGGAGGTTCCATGACAGTCGGGTCAACAGGAGGGTCAAGTGATGGAGAGTCATTTTCAGTTGAAGGTGGAGTCAAGGATTCGAATTGTTTAGTAATAGCGCCAAATTTCGTCTTCAAAGTATCGAAATTAGCTTTAAAGTCTGGATATAAGTCAGTATCTATTCGCTCCAATCTGTAAAAAACATGATTAATAAAAGTTTCTATTAGTCGTAAGTATTTGGTTTCACCTTGTAAAAATTTTTCAATTTTACAGTCCAGGTAGGTCAAAGTAGAACCAATTTGAGACAAGTCATCCTCGATCGGATTTGGAGAAGTCAGAATATCTTCAGGTTGAGAATTCGCAACTAAACGCAAAACCTGTTTTTTTAGAAGCAAAACAGTATTAGCTGGTTCCTCACATCTAATCTTCACTTCGTATTCGAGTTCGGCCTTGTTAAGGAATTCGTACTAAATAACCCTTTTTATTGTTATAATTAAGTGCAAATTTAATACCCGTCGAAGTTCGTTCGAGCTTCGATTAAAACATTCTTCAAGCCGCCGAAGAAGATTAGTCAATTTTTACCATCCGTCAAGTGTAATATCCCTCTACAAGATGCAGGCGTGTACAAGCTTGATTGCGAATGTGGTCTCTCTTACATAGGACAAACAAAAAGATCCATTAAAACCCGCGTGAAAGAACATATAGCTGACGTGAAGCACCAACGCTCTGGGAAGTCTGCAGTCTGTGAACATGTTCAAGACCGTCCCCGCCATTACATCAGATTTAATAGACGACAAATCCTTGCAAAAGAACACCGATTCCTACCAAGGATGATACGCGAGGCTATTGAAATTAAAAAACATCCTAATTTCAATAGAGAAGATAGATGGGTGCTGCCATCAGCTTGGGATCCTATAATTAACAAAATTAAATCCAAACCCAAGCATAACACTGCAAGACTTCAGGATACTGTAAGTTCATTCTGCGTAAATTGAACCGAAAATTAATATTAAAAATCTGAAGGTAGCCGGGCTAACTGTGACATCGGGACGTCAAACATCTCAGTCCCCCCCGTGACCATGGGTTGCTGTAAAGCACTCGAAACGTCGGGAATAAAAGTAATAAAATAAACGCGATAAAATCCGTAAAAAACAGTTTTATTCAATAGAAAACATTATGTTGAAACCCGCAAGAACGTTTTCGAATTTTCAAATTCTGTTTTCAGCAATCGATTACTGATCACCCAGGCATCTGAACCTCCTATTTTGAATTTTTTTTCCGTTAGAAACCGCTACAAAGCTCATTGCTTCGCCACTTTGCTATGCTGTTAGCTTGCTAGGCTTATTTAATCTTAGTTTATAACTTAACCTTGCTTAGAAGTATTTCCTCGTATTATTCTGTAATAATAAGTACTATACCATTTTAAGTATAATTTATATTTCTAAAGAAATTGTTTGAAAAGTAAACGTAATTACTCCATGAAATAGAATAATCCAAATTCATTACAATTAAGAAATTTATTGGAATATTTAAATGAACGTAACATATTAATTCTAATTTTCTTAGTTAGGGCATTAATTAATATGCTACAAACTTACAAACTATTACAGGTGATTACAATATGCACTGGAATAAACATCAAAAATAAAACATTCTTACAGCAAACTCGAATGTTGAAAATTAATCTAAAAACTTAATCCAATACATTTGCATTATGTTTGAGTAGTTCTTTTCTGAGCTTGTTAGGTGAGACAGAATTAATATCAAATGCATAGGAAAGTTCATTGGTCAAATTAATGAACCTAGAGATCAGGGAAATCGCGCCAAGCACTGTTCTACGAAGAGGCAGTCTAAGAGGATTTTTTCTGCTTCGGATATAGGTAGGTACCCTATGAGGTAGCGAAATTTTAACTTATTCAACAATTAAGTGCAGTTAACTTTGCTATTCAATAATCTGCATAAGAAGATATTGGTCTACGATTAACCAAAGATGTAATTTTGATAACAGATAGATACTCTGTTATATATGTTATAGCACTCTGTTGCCATTCGTACGAATGGCAACAGAGTGCTATAACAAGACTCAGTCAAAAACTACAGGCCCATTTCAATACTGTCAACGTTTGCTATTAAATATATTTAAAGCTTTGATATGTCCATTTCTCATACTTAATAAAAAGCAACACGAATTTATTCAATGTAGATCAACAAACTCTACTACTACTACTACTCTCTTAAAATTATGCAGAATTATTAAAACTATAGATGATGCGCGTAAACTCCATTGTGATGTCGAAAATCTTTTTCAATGGTGTAACTTGAATGAAATGGATTTCATTGCAAAAAGTTTCTACGTAAAATTTGTTCCGAAAATGAAATTAGTTTACTATAATTGTCACTTAAGCAATAACAATTTACAGGAACTAAAAGAGACCAATTATTTAGGTGTTATATATGACAGCAAATTCACTTTTGTACCGCATATGGTATATATTTAAAACGTGTCACTAAAATGTTAGGATTTCTTTACACAAAAATTTAATTTTTTCCGCATCAATAAAACCAAAACAAAGCTCTACAACAATTAATTTAGAAGTACTTTAGAATAATGTTCTGTTATTTGGAGACCAAATTATGCAACATATTTTTAATGCTTAGAACGGATACAATACAGATTCATGTGGCATTTAGTATAATCAAATCGAATTTAAAAAAATAATCATTCTTTATATAAAAACATCTATCTGTTTTCAAAATTACGTCTTTGGTTAATCGTAGACAAATATCTTCTTATGCAGATTATTGAATAACAAAGTTACCTGCACTTAATTGTTGAATAAGTTCAAATTTCGCTACCTCATAGGGTACCTACCTATATCTGCAGCAGAAAAATTCCTCTTAGACTCCCTCCTCGTAGAACGGTGCTTGGCGCGATTTTCCCGATCTCTAGGTTCATTAAATTGATCAATGAACTTTCCTATACATTTGATATTAATTCCGTCTCACCTAACAAGCTCAGAAAAGAACTACTCAAACATAATTCAAATGTATTGGATTAAGTTTTTAGATTAATTTTCAACATTCGAGTTTGCTGTAAGAATGTTTTATTTTTGATGTTTATTCCAGTGCATATTGTAATCACCTGTAATAGTTTGTAAGTTTGTAGCCTATAAATTAATGCCCTTTCTAAGAAAATTAGAATTAATATGTTACGTTCATTTAAATATTCCAATAAATTTCTTAATTGTAATGAATTTGGATTATTCTATTTCATGGAGTAATTACGTTTACTTTTCAAACAATTCTTTAAAAAATATATATTATACTTAAAACGGTATAGTACTTATTATTACAGAATAATACGAGAAAATACTTCTAAGCAAGGTAAAGTTATATACTAAGATTAAATAATTAAAAAGCAGGCGTGAAAACTTTAAATGAAATTAAATATAAAATAAAAATATTTCAAATCATTCAATCATTTCATTTAATCATTTATTTCATGGCAAATGATTTATTTAATATGATCATTTTCATGATTTATATATTCAATCACAAGTGCAGCGTAAAATAATTATAAGATAAAAATTTAATTTTGTAGCAAGTAAATGGTATAATCCTTATTCTAAGACTTAATTTTAGTGTTAATAAAATTGTTTTGTCATAGCGCCAATTACTTCATTCTATAGATAAAGTCATTTTATCGAACAAAAATTGATTGACACTCAAAGTGGTTCGTACATAAGTTATGCGCTAGATGGCACTACCACAAATATTTTAATATGAATCGGTAAGTTATAAAATTGTGGATTACTATGAATGAATTGGATATGATAATTTGATTCAATATGGTTAATTTTATTTAGTTAATATATTTGTTAATTTTTAAACGTTTATTTTATTAGTTCAAATTAAACATATTTAAAGCACCAAAACAAGAGGAGAACGAAATAATAAAAAAATTCTTTTTTAAAATACCATTATTGGTAAGTATACAAATAAAATATTCATGTGATTTGAATCCGCATCATTGGGAGTTCGTGGTGTGCACCCTGCCTTTAGGCAACTATTATTTATTCTGTGCTTTAGGCTACTTTCACATACTACACTGTATTCAATCTCATGCTCTCGCAGGCTAAATCCTATAGATGTATACAATTGTCTCTCTTTAGTGTCACTTTGTCGTTTTATCCAGTTTCAAATCACAACGATGCTAAAGAAGTTTTCACTTCAAAAATAACTAGGTTAAACGTTATATCTCCACTGGTATCTTCATTTTCAGTAATGTTATTACTTTATTTAAGACCGGTAGCTACCAACAGAGTAATTGAATAAACGTGGTAAACAAATTTACTACATAAACCCGCTCTTGTGCGAAAGAATTTAGATAGGATATACGCTATAATTCAAAGTTTTCTTCTACTCGTATTACACATAAAGGTAAAAGTAAAGGAAAGTTACAGCGTTTATACGTCTTACTCCTGGGCACAGGCCTCCTCCTAATTTTAAGATGGTTCTAGGGTAAAAAAGTGCCGCTACACTGCCCCAATACGTGTTGGCGAACTTCATATATCTTCGAAATAATTTTTTTCTTATTTCTCAGAATTGCAGGTTTCCTCATAATGTTTCCCTTTACCGCCGAGCACGCATCGAGAATTTCATTGGTACTGGCGGGGATCGAACCAGGGTTGCTCGGGTACTGTGAAATTTACAGCGAACGCCATTGTACATATTTACAAATATTTAGCTTTATTTTATAAGATAACATTAACGATCTCCACACAAAGATTTTCTTATGTTTCATGGAGGCAGTTTACATACATAAATTGTACAAAGTAAAAACATTAACTTAATTAATTTTTCTCACAGAAAATAAGCGTGAAGTAGAGGTTTACCTCTGCGTTTCGCTTGGTGAGTGCAGGTGGTCGGAGGCATGATTACTTAGTCCTCACGGGTGACAACGCATTTACATTTTGATTTGTAATAAAGGATAGATGTAGATGTCTATGGGCCGCAGCAACCACTTACCATCAGGTGGACAGTGTGCTCGTTTGTCACCCTTATCATATAAAAAACCAACAAATAATTGCTCCGGGTCTGTATGTTTGTCCTTGTACAATTTGTGTATGTAAATAGCCTACAAATTACAGTTAATTTAATTATAATAAAATAAAACTTAATAAAGGGCCGCCGCGTTGCCCCAGTGCGTGCTGGCGGACTTCACATGTTTTAGAAATGAACGAAAAAAAGAAAATTTCTCAGACATGTAGGTTTTCTCACGATTTTTCTTCTACAATTTAATCAGTACAGTGCCGGTTTGGATCGAATCCAGGTTGCTCCCGTCCTGTGAAATATACAGCGCGCGCTGCCCAAGAGCCACCACGGCAAAAATCTGAGGTTTTTAATATTATTTCATATCGGAATTAAAAAACCCTCAATTTTTATAATTAATCCAAATGCAAGCATATGATTTTCCTGTTCGTTTCGTTAGGTTTTTTTAATTAATAATTATTATAATAAACAATTTTTATTTTCTTTAATTTTTAAGAATGTTTCCACTTTTGTAAGTGAAAGTTATAAAATTTACGGGCCATATAATTTCTCCTATTTCTGGGTATGGAACTTTTGATACTACAATTGCCTCAATTAGACATAGTAAGTAATATGTTATATTTTAATCATACCGTCTATATGATGTACGTGGCTACGTTACAACTGATTTATCCATTCCATTAGCCCTTTAGTGACATTTCTCCGAGAAAGAAAAATTGATAAATTATCGTGTCACGACCCGTTCCATTTTTCTTAACATGGTTACTCTATGCACCTGTGTATTAGGGGATGTTTTCATATGGGAAAGTGGACATGATTGAGCAATTATATTTGTGCCTGTAAATGTGAAGAAAGTTATGAAAAACGATTTTATATTATATTCAAAGAAATAATGAAAAGTTCATTATTGCCTAAAGCTCTCTTTTTTTTTAAAGAATAAGGGTGACCAACGAGCATACAGTTCACCTGATCGTAAGTGGTTGCTGTGGCCCATAGACATCTACTTGTATCTTCGTTTGCAAATTAAAATGCAGATGCGTTGTCAGCCGTGAGGACTAAGATTGAATGCCTCTTTTCTAGTAAAATAGGGACTAAATATTATATTTTTAACTTCTTTCTTTTTTAAAGATCTTCTTTTCCGTTAAAATCCATTGCTGGATATATGTCTCTGCTGTTGGAGAGAAGATTTGACTTGATAATTACGCTTGGCAGGCGCTTTGACGATGCAGCACCAGACGTCTTACACTCTTGGCGCTGATGCTAGTTGCCGATGGTTATTTCACGTGTGGAAAAATGATGTAACACCCCACAATATCTAAAGGTTATAATGAAGTGATCTAAAGCCATATACGCTAACTCTGTTGATATCAAAGTAACAGTAAAGTGAAAAGGGCCTTATCTTTTTAAAAGCCTACTCTTTTCATGGGCAGTGGTTAATATTTACCACCGGTTCAGACGAGTTCTCGTTTGCCTCAACTGTTATTAAACTCTTTGTAGTACATTGCGTCGTGTGTTTAATAAGCCGACACATGTGTTCAAAAATTTACTTAAATATTAATTTATACGTGTAAGAGCCATGCTGCGGCTATAATATAGTTTTAGCACGAATGGATCGGCTCAGCCGGGAAGGAGCATTCCCTCATTTATTACCAGCGTGAAAAAGAAGCTTAATGCAGCTGTATTTTGTGTTGTGAATGTAGAGAAAGGGAGTCTTTTATTACAGGAAACTAAGAATTCTATCTTAGACCCCAGGAATGACAACGCATCTGCAGTTTGTTTTTTAATCGAGGATATACGACTTTGAACCACATCATCAATTTACCCTCAGGTGGACTATGTCTTCACCACCATCAGTTTTTCACCATTTTTATATAAAAAACAATTGTATGTTACTATAATCGTCAAATTCGAAGCAGTTTCTTAAAATCTGGAAGCAAAATTTTCGTTAAATCTATTAAAATAAAATAATTATCTAATATAATAAAATCTTTTTTTTTATAGGATAGGGTGACAAATGAGCACACAGTCCACCTGATGGTAAGTGGTAGCTGTGGCCTATAGACATCTACATCTATCCTTGTTTGCGAATCAAAATGCAGATGCGTTGCCACCCGTGAGGACTAAGTTGGAATGCCTCTTTTCCAGTAATAAGGGCCTCCGGCCACCTGCACTCACCAAGCGAAACGCAGAGGTAAGCCTCTACTTCACGCTGGTATTCTGTGAGGTCGTGGTACCACCCCGGTTCGAGCCGGCCCATCCGTGCGACAGCAAAAGCTGCCGTGTGGCTCTACCACTGTTAAAATCTTTAATTTTATCTGTAATTTTTTTGAGATTTTTGTCACAACGACATGCCATTTTGAGGCGACAATAGCCTAATGGCAATGCGCAGTCCGCGAAATCGAACGATCGTGGGTTCGAATCCACCATTTGACTACCAACCACTCCTAACTCAAATATTTTCAGCTTACCAGGAGTGGTTACAAGGATTATTAGTAATGTAAATAGCATTGTTAGTTTTTAATAAAAAATCCCACCATACTTTATACTAATTACTTTCTACGTTACTATTAAAATTTATTGATTTCATAAGTTTATAACAAAATATTGTATCGCTTATTCTTCCTTTAGTACTAGTAACGCCACCTAGTATTACCTATGTGTACTAATATTTAATTGAAATAATTTAGTCTATGTGAAACCGACATTACGTTTTGATAGGTTATAGGCCCAGTCCAGAAGTTGTTAAGTTATCGCTGTGAAAATAGAGTGATCCAAAAGAAATATGTCTGCGAGTTATAGAGTGAATGTGCCTAAATAACGAGGACGTAAAATTATGATGACTAGACTTCTAGATCTTTAAGGCGTGGGCTCGAATGACGCCTCTGAACTAATCAAAGTAGAAGACAGGAAATCCAGAGCGAAAATCATCATGACAATAGATCTATCTCTTTACACTCATACCAAGAACGAAGCTATTTTACGAGCTTTGTGGTGCAAGTTAAAATCTCTTTTATATGTTTTGCGTTTTGCCTTGGTTGGTTTGCTCTTTAAGATGGGTTGGGTTTGGGCCTCCTTAGAAGTTTGATATCAAACCGTTCAGAAACCAGTGTGGCGGCGTTGTCGTCGCGCTACAAGCGAAACACATCGAAGCCTAAATCGCACTAACAAAGTTTCGAAGTTTAAGCAGCATATTATATAGAATAGCTCCAAGCTACCACTCGAAACGTTGGCCGCTCTCCGGGCAGAACACCTTGCCTGGCGGGAGATCTCCTCTTTTCCTTCTACCCGCCACAGTGGTGATCCCGACATGATCTGAACACGCAACCAATAACCTTCGGAAACTACAACTTCAAACCTTCGACATCGTCTTCAAGTGCCCCATTCATTCGCTCCCGACCAGATATTGTCTGCAGTCTTCACATTCTGCAAGCCATCTAGCTTTATAAAGGTTCATCGCAGCACTGAAATAATAATGCTTCCTGTTCCTTCAAGCTACTCTCTGCGCTACAGTGTTCGGCTCGGCTTCGAGCCTTACTGTTCGCCCCTGCTTCACGGCACTCTCGCAGATCACTTTCCTTCTTCTCTCCTCACCGCCGACTACAAGGCAATCCCTTTTACTTGCTCCGGCTCATCGTTCTCACCGGCATCACTTGCAAGTGCGTAGTACGGCATGCATTACACACCGGCATATCATTCGCACCGGCGTTAATTGCCCTTACGCACACAGCATGCATTTCCCACCGGCATTAAGGACGCAACGACAATCGGACTGCACAACCGACCTCCGGTTCGAGCAGGGGGGTGATGTGGTTGCGCTGTCGTCGCGCCACAAGCGAATTACATCAAAGCCTAAATCGTACTAGCAAAGTTCCGAAGTTAAAGCAGCATATATAAAATAGCTTCGAACTACCAATCGGAGCGTTGGCCGCTCCCCGGGCAAAATACCTTACCGGCGGGAGGTCTTTTTTTTTTTTTTTTGCGGATGGAAAATCATCAAATGACTTCTTTCGCTCTGGGTGGAGCGGAAGGGAGTGTCAGACTTTTACTGACTAAAAACCATCCGTGTTCCTTCAGTGCCCTTACGTTCCGGAGCCGCGGTATCTCTTTCGAACAGCCCGCAGCCCCGGCAGGCGTCGGCCCTTGCGGGCCCCTTCACGATGCTGACAGCTCTTTGAGGCGCGCGTGGAACAAAACGCGCCGTCGACACGGCCCGTCGTCGTTAGACGGACGGACGGCGAGCTACCCATTGCTCGCCATCCACAGGCCCGCGCCTACGGTGGCCGGGGGCCACGAAGTAGCCCCCGACGCCCGGGGCGTCTCCCGCGGCGGCCGGGAAGGAAAGCTGCTGCTCTCTCCTTCTCCCGCTCCGCCACCTCCTTCGCTAGCATCACTGCTTCGCAGAAGGTGGTGACGGCATCCCATTCCGTCTCGCTCCGGACCATGGCTTCGACCAGGGCCGGACGCGAGAGGTCGCCACCGCCTATCGCCGCTACGAGGACACGGCGGTGCTCCGCCCAAGCAGGGCACACCTCCACGGTGTGCTCCACCGTGTCCTCCGGTCGATCCTCGCAGTGGGAGCACCCGGGCGTTTCCTCCCGCCCGATTCGGTGCAGGAACCTCCCGAACACACCGTGTCCGGTGAGGACCTGCGTCAGGCGGAAGGTGAGGACGCCGTGGCGTCTCTCAAGCCACTCCTCAAAGAGGGGTCTTATCGCCGCTATAGTGGCGTGCCCAGCACGGGGTTGCGACAGTCGCTCTCTCCATGTCGCCATGAGATCACGCCGGAAGTCTGTCCGCTGCACGACAACTTGCCGCGGCAGCGGGGTTTCCCCCCGGCTTAGTGCCTCCGTTTGCCATTCGTGCAGGCGCGCGAGGACTATCGCCTCCAGATCTCATGGCGGCAATCCGGCAAGGAGGCACGCCGCCTCGCGGGAGATCGTGCGGTAGCCGCGAACCATTCTCACGGCGACCACCCTTTGGGGCGCGTTCAGGTGGTGGACGGCAAGCCGCGCCAAACCACGCGCCCACACCGGGGCCTCGTAAAGGGCCATGGACCGCACAATCCCCGCGTAGAGCCTCCGGCAGGAGGCGTTTGGCCCCCCAAGTTTCGGCAGGAGCCGCCTGAAGGCAGCCCCGGTCCGTTCCAGTTTGGGAGCCAAACGTCGGAAGTGCTCAACGAAGTTCCATCGGCAGTCGAGGACGAGTCCTAGGTACTTCAACGTCAACTCGACGCCGACGGATACCCCTCCTACCATCACTGAGGATCCCGGTGGTAGCCTGTTCCGAGGACCATGGAAGTGCATGGCCTCGGACTTGTGCAGAGCCACCTCAAGACCCAGCTGCCGGATCCTCTCAACGACTATCGCAACCCCGCGTGTCATATTTTCCGCCGCCGCCTCGTACGACCCCCCTGTGCCAGTACCAGCGTGTCGTCAGCGTAGCAAACTACGCTGACGCCGGTAGGGAGGTCGGCGCGCAGCACCCAGTCGTAACCGATGTTCCACAGGGGCGGCCCCAGAACCAAACCCTGTGGGACACCGCACGACATCTCTCGTCCCGGCGGGAGGTCTACCCTTTTCCTTCCACCCGCCACACCAGCATCTCGTGGTTCGTGGAAACCGCCCAGAAATTAAAAAGCACTGGTTTCGAAATAAACGATGAATGGCTCGGCACGTTATTGCTGGCAGGACTTCCTGAAAAGTTTAGCCCAAGGATAATAGGTAGAGCATTCAGGCATAAAAATTTGTGCGGATGCAATAAAAACTAAATTATTAGATATGAGTGCGGGTTTTGACGTTAGTCTAGAACGCGCATTTATTGCTAAACAAAAGCGCGGGAAAACACATCATAGCAATATTAGTATTAACGATACGAGCCATCGGTGGGTTATGTCAACGTCAATGATAACCTCTAAAACAAGGAAAAGGTTATTCGTGTACAAGTACAATTTGCAAAAAGGTCATCATAAAAACGGTGTCTAAATCAAAGTCGTCACGGATAACAACGCATCTGCACTTTGATTCTTTATTGTGGATAGATTTAGGTGTCTATGGGTTACAGCAAACACTTACCATCAGGTGGACTGTGTGCTCATTTGTCACCCTATCTTATAAAAACAGTAATACTATAACAAAGAGAAAAAACAAAGAAAAAAATATTTAAGACTAAAATAATAACACACGTCTGAGCGGAAGCTCGCAAAACAAAAAAATCGTTGAGGTTGTAGGCTCACCCAAACAATTTTGAAACATACACACAAACACATACATACACACACCTTCCTTGATGCATTTCCTCCTTCTGATGCAGTCTAGTAAAAATGATTATACATTAGCTTTTAAGACAACTATACAGAGAAATTCGCAATGCAAGACTGGCAACACCAAAAAACGACGCGTGATTTTGTGAAAAAAATTATCAAATTATTAGTTTTGTTTTCGTAAATTGCTATTAGTTTTGATTTACTTACCCATGGTAGGAGTTTTTTTAGTTGTTTTTAAGCATTCTTTGTAATTTCTGCAGATTTTGATAGCGCATTTTGTCATTTTCACCAAAGTAATCTAACACAAAAAATGAGCTGTGCGTGCGTATCACTTAGCGTTACAATTGACAGTGAGAAGCGGGGAGCGCTTTAGAGGCTAACAATTAGCTGATACTTGTATTTTTGTCGACGCTTTTGAGCCGCCGTTACTCTATTTAGAGAGTAAATAATCTAAGTATTTGAAGTTTCGGCTAAAATAAACTGAAATGAAAATCACATCTGCTTGAAATCATATAAATATAAATTATTGAAATTTATTTAAGATATTAAGCTTTTAATAACTTGCTCTGTTCATAATTAACAATTATTCGTAATAGGGAATAAATCAGAAATGCGCTTCGATACATATCTATTTTCAGATGTAATCGTCATTAATACAAATGGAATATGCTAATAGAATTCCTAAACGTTGCAATATTATTCGCTTTGCATGTTATTATCAAACTGCTGGAATGTTCCCATTAAATATTAACAGGCTAATTGTACGTCTAACGTTTGAAATTGGTAATATCTTTGAGTACATTAACTATTTAAAAGGTTCAAACGCATTATTTTTTATGAAAATGAAGTGACAATAGAATTACTAGTCGACATGATAGTAAGTGGCTACACCTGTCTATGAATACCTGCAGCCAACTTCAAATAAATATGTCTAAAGATGCGTTAAATCATCGTTGCGTTGCGAGGGTGAAAACTGGTAGCGATCACCGAATGGTTAGAGGCACACTGAACCTAAACGTAAAGTTGGAGAGGTCTCGTCTAATGAAGTCAACGCTCCGTCCCCCTCGTGCTCTGTTCCAAAGTCCCGAAACCTTTCAGCTCGAGTTACAAAACCGTTTTCAGTGCCTAGAAGACTGCAATGAAGTGGACGATATGAATGACAAGCTCGTGGAAACTGTCCATGCGGTCGGAGCTAAGTTCTGCAAGAACCGCCGCAGAAGAACACAAAAACTCTCCGATCACACTGTTAATCTCATGGCTGCTAGACGGGAGATGAAGCTACATTCTTCAACAAACTTGACAGCATACAGGCAACTTAACAGACAGATCTCCAAATGCATGCGGCGGGACTCACGCAACTTCAATACAACTCGAATTGAAGAAGCGATCAAGCGGAACCAAGGCTCCAAAGTCTTTGCCAGAGATCTGTCTGCCAGAAAAAGCCAACTGTCAAGGCTGAATACATAGTGTGGCAGCATTGTTTCCGTGACACCTGAGATTTTGAGTGAGATTGAGAGGTTCTATGGGCAGCTGTACACGTCATCGTTGGAGCCACACGAAAGTGTGAGTAACGATCCAAGAGCGAGTCTCATCCGAAACTATTCCGAAGATATCCCGGACGTCAGTCTGAGCGAGATTAGAGTAGCTCTCCAGCACCTTAAAAACGGTAAGGCCCCAGGCGAGGATGGAATTACAGCGGAGCTTCTGAAAGCGGGTGGAAGACCGGTACTTGAAGTCCTTCAGAAGCTCTTTAATTCCGTCCTCCATGGTGGAATTACACCGGCGGCGTGGAGCAGAAGTGCGGTGGTCTTGTTCTTCAAGAAAGGTGACAATGCTCTCTTGAAGAACTACAGACCGATTTCCCTTCTGAGCCGCGTCTACGTGCTGTTTTCGAGAGTCATTACGAATCGTCTCGCGCGCAGACTTGACGACTTTAAGCCTCCCGAATAAGCCAGTTTCCGAAAGGGCTTTAGCACCATAGACCACATACATACCCTTCAGCAAATTGTACAGAAGTCCGAAGAGTACAATTTGACACTATGTCTGGCGTATGTGGACTATGAGAAAGCCTTTGATTCCGTCGAAATTTGGGCGGTGCTGCAGTCCCTTCAGCGGTGCCAAGTTGACTGTCGGTATATCGAAGTGCTGAAGTGTTTGTACAGTAGAGCTACGATGGCTATCCAAGTACAGAACCAGAGTACGAAACTTATCCAACTGCAGAGAGGTGTAAGACAGGTTGACGTTATATCCCCGAAACTCTTCACCGCTGCATTGGAAGACGTTTTCAAGCTTCTGGACTGGAAAGGATACGGTATCAACATCAATGGCGAGTACATCACTCACCTTCGATTTGCCGACGATATAGTTCTTATGGCAGAATCGCTGGAGGACCTAAGCACTATGCTCAATGACCTCAATAGTGTTTCCCAACGGATAGGTCTTAAGATGAACATGGACAAAACAAAGATTATGTTTAATGTCCATGTCACACCTATGCCGGTAGTTGTTGGGAACACTAAGCTCGAAGTTGTTGACGAGTATGTTTACCTGGGACAAATAGTCCGATTAGGTAAGTCCAACTTCGACCGAGAGGTCAATCGACGGAATCAACTCGGTTGGTCAGCGTTCGGGAAATTACGGCACATCTTCTTGTCAGGTATACCTCAAAACTTGAAAACGAGACTGTACACCCAGTGCGTGTTGCCAGTGATGACATACGGAACTGAGACGTGGTCCTTTACTGCTGGCCAGACGAGGAAGCTCAAGGTCGCTCAGCGAGCTATGGAGAGGGCTATGCTCGGAGTTTTTCTGCGTGATAAACTCAGAAATGAGGATATCTGCAGTAGAACCAGAGTGACCGACATAGCCCAAAGGATTAGTAAGCTGAAGTGGCAATGGGCCGGCCATATAGTTCGAAGAACCGACAACCGATGGGGAAGAAAGGTTCTCGAGTGGCAGCCTCGTACCGGCAGGCGAAGTGTAGGGCGTCCCCCCACTAGATGGAGTGACGACCTGGTAAGATATGCAGGAAGACGATGGATGCAGTTGGCTCAGGACCGTGCTTTGTGGCATTCTTAGGGGGAGGCCTATGTTCAGCAGTGGACTTGTGAAGGGCTGTTATGATGATGATGATGACGATGAAAAATGCGTTCTCACCTTTGAGGACTAAAGTGAAATGTCTTAGCCCCGCACAGCGCTGCAAGCGCTACTATTTAGCGTCAGAAATAAACCTAGCAAGCTAACAGCATAGCAAAATGGCGTAGCAATCAGCTTTGTAGCGGTTTCTAATGGTTGCCGTTGAGCAATCAGTTTCAAAATAGAAGGTACAAATGCCTGGGTGATCAGTAATCGATTGCAGAAAACAGAAATTGAAAATTCGAAACCGTTCTCGAGATAATCGTGGGACAGACGTACAGACATCGTGAAATCAATATGTGTCTTCACAAGCTTCGCCACTTAATAAGTAAGAGAGTAATACTTACCCAGACGGAATGCAAGCCAAAAAGGAGACCTATGTAGTCAAAATAGTAAATAGCAAATAGGGAAAGGTTTTGTCATAATAGCCACATTTGACAGGTGAATTGACGCTTGCAATACCAGATGATTAACCTTTGAAGCTGGAGAAGCTGCACAACTGATCTCGTTATTTTATATATAGTGAATAACATGTAATAATGTAGTGGTGGTATAAGAGAATTTGTTACCCAATATAGTTTCATGGATAAGGGATGACAGAGGGAACCTAACCAGGAGATGTGCAGTGACGTCTTTCAAATAATAAATACAAAATGATAAAATTGCGGTTACCAAATCCCCTGCAAAGTGTGCAAACTATGACAAACATCCCTCCTTTGTGGCAATCTATAGGGAGGCCTATGTTGATCAGTACAATTTAAATAAGCTATATCTATAACGGATTTTATAAGTGCTACAATATGAAGTAATATATAAGAGTTATAACGTGTCACGACGATGTAAGTCAATCCATTTTTTTTTATAAAAAATAATACTAGTAATGCTATTGAACATTACAAATATTCCCTTAATCCACTTCTGGTAAGCTTAAAATGCTTTTGTTAGAAGTGGTTCACGATAGTAGTCGAATGGCAGACTCACGGCGTCACTGTCGTCAATGGCGTCGAACTCACGACCATTCGAGTTCGCGGTCCACGCCCTACCATTAGGCTACTGACGCCTCGATTACACTATTTCATTTCATTTTAATACCCTATTTCGACCCATATATGTCTTATCAGTATGAGTTTTCCCATTTCCTTCCATTGGTGTCATAAAAGATGATTATGAGAAATGGCAGAACGATATTACGGCTTCAATCAGATGACTTCGAAGTTTACGCCCGAAGCTTATGTTCAGCACTGGATTTCTGTGAGCTGATAAGGAATGAAATTATAAGAGATGGATATACCAATGGTATCAGCTGCGTATCACAGAGCTGAAGAGGAATTTATAAAGGTCACTTTTCTAACTGTAGCAGCTAAAGAGAGAGTGTGTGGCACGCAATTCGATTATTCAAAAAAATATATGCGTGAGTATCGCGGAATGCTCGGCTGGAACTAAGTTCCTTTCGTAGTATTTTTTTAATACTAATAATGCTAGTCAACGTTACGAATATTTCCTTAAACCACTTGTGGTATGCTCAAAATGCTTGTGTTAGAATTGGTTCACGACAGTAGTCGAATGGCGGATTCGAACCCACGACCTTTCGAGTTCGCGGTCCGCACCCTGCTATTATGTTACTGACCCTTATAATATATTGTTATTGAAAAACGTATTATATTATTAGTATAGTTCTTTGCAGATCAATTTTAATTTAAATTCTACTATTTACTGTGGTATGAGTACCTTTAAATTGCGTGCTTATATCAACCACTTATAATTTTACTCTTCTAAAGTTGAAGCGCTTTGTTAACGTGTTAGTGATTAATAAACTTTAGGTATTGATTCAGCGTTATGCTATAAGCGTCATATCATATACTATATAAACTTCACGCGAAAAAAATCATAGAGAGGAACTTCTTGAAATTACGACATTGAGTGTTGGTTTTTAGTGACAAAATAATTATTTCCGACTATACTCTACATCACCTGTAATTTTACGAAGTCGTATAATTTTACTAACGCGAAGAAAAATCCCTATAATTTTTCTGCAAATACCAATAAAAATAAATATTATAATAAAATAAAGCTACCTTATTGCTACATAACAATTCCTAACAGACAACCCATTAGGAATTTAATAAAGGGGGAGAAAGATTAACGGGTAGGGTGCACTATACGTTAATGCAACAGACTTTTAGCGTTACACTTTTAGCGGCAGACTTTTATATGACCATATAAATCAAAGAGCAAAGAGAGAAATGGTTAGAGAAATAAAATATTTCTTAACAATTTTTTAGTTACAGCCTATCAGGAGTCCACTACTGAACAAAGTACTCCCGCAAGGAATGCAACAATCTAAGAATTGGGCATATTTAATTGAAAGAGGTTAGGATTTCCAGATTAGACTCCAAGAACAGTAAAATAGAGGGAAGTTACAGCCTTTATTAGTACCATAGCTGGGCGTAGGTCTATTCTCATTTCTGAGAGGGATATGCAGCAATTAATCCGGCGCCCTGCTCTGGTGTGTGTTGACGGACTATACATTCATAAATAAATATAATCACGCCTCTTTCCCGTAGGGGTAGACAGAGACCACTTCTTTCCACTTGCTACGATCTTTACATACTTGTTTCGCTTCGTCCACTTTCATTAGTCCCTTCATACATGCTCTACGGTTTAGGGTACTCTTGACCTGGCCTTTTTTCAAGACGTCCCTGATTTGGTTTAAGAATGTCCGCCTTGGTCTACCCTTTCCAACACTTTCATTCACACTCGCCTTATACACTTTTTCGTCAATCGTTCTTCATTCATTCTCTCGACATGGCCAAACCATCTCGGCATACCTTTCTCAATTTTTGTCACTAAATCTTCTTTCAGACCACAACGTTTCCTTATCTCACTAGTTTTTATCCTGTCACTCAGTTAAACTCCTATCATATTTGTTAATGCTCTCATCTACACTGCATTTATTCTGCTTTCATGTTTCTTCTGCCATACCCAACTTTCACTTTCGTACATGAGTGTCAGAACCAACACCCCCTCATGCACAGCCAAACTTGTTAGACACCTTGGAATCGATCTTCGAACCGGGGCGGTACCACGATCTCACAGAAAACCAGCGTGAAGTAGAGGTTTACTTCTGCGTTTCGCTTGGTGAGTGCAGGTGGCCGGAGGCCCTTTTAACTGGAAATGAGGCATTCCATCTTAGTCCTCACGGGTGACAACGCATTTACATTTTGATTTGTAATAGAGAATAGATGTAGATGTCTATGGGCCGCAGCAACCACTTACCATCAGGTGGACTGTGTGCTCGTTTGCCACCCTTTTCCTATAAAAAAAGATGCCGATAAAGAAGGAAAGAGAGAACCTCTAGTCATTACAAATTCAGTTTGGTTTAGCAATTTATATTTAATATTTTATGACAGATGTATTCGAACAATTGAGAGTGTATTTAACTCTTAAAACAAATTCACATTTTAGTTCTATACTTGCAATTCTATTTACGTAATTATAGAATAGCGAGCATATTTAGGAATAGTTACTATATCACCCTTACGCACGGAATGACATAGATATTTCACGAATATGTTAATGGCGTTACATTATGTTTCTTCGCTGGTACTACGCTCAGTGTTAAGTTTAGTCTCATTTCATCAGATATATTGTTATATTTTGTGTTTCAAAAGAAGGTGGAGTGGTATGGTCGTGGATGCTCAGCGAGGGATTCTCCAAGGGTGCTGGTACCCTCCTGGGGTAGCTAGTACCCTTCTGTTCAATTCCACTACCATGTTGATGTGGGGGGGGGGGGGGAATTGGGCCTCCGGCCACCTGCACTTACCAAGCGGAACGCAGAGGTAAACCTCTACTTCACGCCGGTATTCTGTGAGGTCGTGGTACCACCCCGGTTCGAGCTGGCCCATCCGTGCGACAGCAAAAGCTGCCGCTTAGCTCTACCACTGTTAGAATGTTATTATTTTTTACAATGTTACGATGTTACCTACCTTGTACCTCAGATCACTCGGATATATATGTGTATTTTGATTGTTTTTTTCTGTTGCAGATATTCTGGTATTATAACTACTTCATATTACTATTTAGGACAAGATAGAGTAAATATTATATTGTTATGTCATTCACTTGTTTTGATATTTACTTTTTCTCGGTCTTTCAGCACTCTAAGGTCTATCTGTTTTTCAATTAACTCAAAATATTAAAAAAAAAAACAAAGAACTCTAAAGTAGAACTGTTGCAAAATGATCTCAACAACCTAATCCAATGGTCTAGCAACTATCAATTGTACCTCAATCCCAATAAATGCAAAATTAATTAGGTGTACAAAGAAAAAAAATTGTAATTGAATATTATACTCGCACAGACAAATTGACTGTAGTTCGAGTGATTTGTAGCTTAGGCGTTATACTAGACAAGAATTAACTTTCACTAACCACATCGACAATGTAATTACTTCAGCTACAAAGATACTAAGTTTTGTGCTGAGAAATTCCAAAGAGTTTAAGCAGCCTTCTACTACGAGTACATTAAACTATTAATAGCCTGGTAAGGAGCAAACTAGAACACTGCAGCTTAAATTCGAGTCCTCACTATAAAATACATAGCACTATGATTGTACGAATACAACACAGACTGCTGCATCATTTTGCGTACCACTGGAATTGCAATCTAACTCACCATTCCTATGAAATACGACTGGAACAATATAATTTCAACTTACTGGAGCTGCGTAGAAAAATGTCAGTTCCTACATAAAATGAAAAATAGCAATATACTCGTAGTTTATCTTGAAATAATACAACTATTTAACTTTAATGTGCAAAACAAGACTGTCCAGGAAACCGTGCGTCCATTTCATGTAGCGAGAAAATATTCCCCTTTAGCGAGACTGGCACGCATTTATAAATAAAGTAGTACTATTACTACTTTACCTATTATAACAGCAATGACAGTAGTATTCTATGAATACTACTGTTAATGCTGTTGGTGATCCTAATAAAATAAATAAAACAAACATATATTCAACTGTTTGATATACAATTTGAACTCAATACTTTTAAACAATAAGTCGGTTTAAAGTACCTACATAGATATACTCACTTATATATGCATATAAGCAATAAGATGAAATTAGTTTTTCTTTCTGCGATTAAGAGAATTGGTTACTTTATAATACTCAATAATAATTTCAATAAAAGTTCTTTTTATTCATATATCTGAAGCTCAAGAAAAATATATTTATTTACGAAATTTATGTTTTAGGTATAAAATGAAACACTTTGCCTTCATTAAATTAATTTTATAGTACTTTATACAAAAGGCAGACCTCGTTACACCGGCGTCGACAAAGAAATTACCCGACGGTCAACGAACGAGCAACGACAGGTCACTTAAATATTGTTATACCTACTCGTGTTAGCAGTATTGTACTCTTGTCTTGTTAACTTTGGTAACGTATAAATAAGCAGAAACAGAAACAGAAACTATGTATTCAATATAGATTATAAATAATGCTTATTAAAAGTCACCCTTTTATTTAATTACCACTGGTTCAAGAAAAAACCTCTGTTCTGCGAAGAACCAGCAAGAAACCCAGCGGGACTTTTTTTAAATAAGAGTTTACAATCATGTGTATGTTCTACTTGTATCTACATATCTTTTTAACAGTGGTAGAGCCACGCGGCAGCTTTAACTGTCGCACGGATGGGCCGGCTCGAACCGGGGTGGTACCACGACCTCACAAAAAACCAGCGTGAAGTAGAGGTTTACCTCTGCGTTTCGTTTGGTGAGTGCACGTGGCCGGAGGCCCTTTTTACTGGAAATGAGGCATTCCATCTCAGTCCTCACGGGTGACAACGCATCTACATTTTGATTTGTAATAGAAGATAGATGTAGATGTCTATGGGCCGCAACAACCACTTACCATCAGGTGGACTGTGTGCTCGTTTGTCACTCTCATCCTATAAAAAAAATCAAAGCAAAAATTTCTCTCCATCAATGTACCCCTCACAAACATCGGATGCCTGCACTGTAATCTCAATGCAGTCCATTACCACCTTGAGACTGACAAGCCGCACTTACTCTTCTTGAATGAGACGCATATCAAATGTCTTCTAGATGCGGCGTACCTTGGCTATCCTGGGTACATATTGGAGAATAATTTCCATCAGCGCGCCGGAGTCTGTGTTTACGCCCGCAACGTTATCTGCTGTAAGCGTCTCCGTCACCTTGAAGACCCTACTTTCTCTACGATCTGGGTATTAATAGACACAGGAAAGGATAAAATATTTATTATTGTGTCTACCTATCACTTAGCGATCACCAGGAGACAACTAGGCTGTTTGAACACCTCAGTGAAGTCTCTGATGTGGCTCTAAATCGGTGCCCTAAAGTACAGTTAGATTTTTAGGGGATTTTATTGCATGTCATCAGGACTGGCTATTCCCATATCTGAAGATCGACCACGCTGGGAGAGAGGCGTGGAATTTTGCCTTGTTACTGGGGCTCTCCCAGCTGGTACAACAAGCGACTAGGGTACCTGATGTGAATGGGCACACAACCAACTGCCTCGACATTCTGCTGACGACCGATCCAGACAGGTACAATGTTCAAGTTACCTTACCCTTGGGAACTTCTGACCACTGTGTAGTGAAATCTGTGTCATTATATTCCCCACCTAACTACAATTTCGACGGATTACGACAGACGACGGATTTCAATTACCTCCATACTCTGCAAGATTATGGAGCTTATATTGAACGCCCACCTCATGGTATATCTAGAGCAATATGACCTCCTCAGTGATCGCCAGGACGGGTTTCGCCGCAATCGATCAACTGGGGTCCATCTACCTTCTAGCGTATGTCACTCACATATGGGGCGAAGTCCTCGGTAACAGTGGTAAAGCACTTTTTTATAGGATAAGGGTGACAAACGAGCACACAGTCCACCTGATGGTAAGTGGTTGCTGCGGCCCATAGACATCTACATCTATCCTCGTTTGCGAATCAAAATGCAGATGCGTTGTCACCCGTGAGGACTAAGATGGAATGCCTCATTTCCATTTAAAAGGGCCTCCGGCCACCTGCACTCACCAAGCGAAACGCAGAGGTAAACCTCTACTTCACGCTGGTATTCTGTGAGGTCGTGGTACCACCCCGGTTCGAGCCGGCCCATCCGTGCGACAGCAAAAGCTGCCGCGTGGCTCTACCACTGTTAACCACCGTGATGTTATTTATCACTCATATCTAGAGGCGACAGAGGAAATAAATCAGGAGATGGGCAGCAGCGTCTTCCAAATAACGACTATTTGTCTGGATCGTTGAAATATACGGTTTTTATTGAATATTTAATATAATTGGTTATATATTAATATAGTTTATTAGTTTATTAATATAGTTATATAGGTAAAATTAAAATGTTAGAGCTTTTTACTTTTTGCACTTTTCCGCTACTATAAAAAATATACGTGTCATATTGTTTGTGATGAACTCCTAAACTACTGAACTGATTTCAATGAAATTTTGCACACTGTGTGCAGTTTGGTCCAGCTTGAAAGATAGGATAGTTTTTATCCCGATAAGTGACCCTCAATTTTTTTATTGCTAATTTCAGGAGTTTTTTTAGGAAAGCAAATGGTCGTTCGGAAAGGGCAGAACAACGTCTGCCTGTTCAGCTAGTATTTATTTAGAATGACGTTTTGATAATAGTTAGTATAAAAAACTTTAATTGTTTAAGAAAAAATCGACCAATCAGAGTGCGTCGTATCGTAGAACTTTCTGGGAATTTAATTAACTGCGCAATAGTTTATACAAAAAATAATTGAGAATAATTTTGTGTTCTAAAAGAGTTGTAAATATGACATTTAGTTACCATATGGTATATAGATTACGAAAGTAAAGAAATAATTTGTATAATTAAACGCATTTGATAGTTATAGAAAAATAAAATAATTAATGTGCCCAAATATTATGAAAATTTGGGACATTTCGCTTAATAACTTCTTAATTTGTTAAAATATTAAGTAACATTTATCATATGCTGGTAAAAGACAAAAACGCCGAATTTATGATGTGTAGCATAATAGTGTAGGATTAAACCTTATATAAAAAATATTGCAATTTATGCCAATTGTATAGTGAAAATTTTATGCAATAAAGAGGTAAAATGAAAAATGGCAAGAGGCTCACTATAAAGCGTAGATGCACAGACGGCGGCCCGCGGGCCGAATGCGGCCCGCCGGTCGAATACTGGTGGCCCGCCGACAGCAAAAATAATACTCTCGTACATTCGAAAAATATTGAATTATATTCCAGAATAAAACCAAAAATAATATGTACGAAAAGTAATTGCGGTCGGTAATGTTCGTGCTGATCTCGGTTAAATTCGTTTTCTTGAGGAACCGCCGCGGCCTGCGGCGCGGCGACGACGGCAGCGCGGTGGCGGCTTATCCACGGGTTATAAGGGTTGTTAGGGCAAGCGAGATAGCTATAGTCCCGAATTCCCGATTGCTCGCGTAGGTATATACACGAAGCTTTCAGAGTCGTTTTCGTAATTTCTCTAGACAGATTTCGACTCTATACGCGCGGTATAAAAGCCACGCTAACCGCAGCGACCGACAGTTCGGTTTTAATTTGAGTGAAGTGTCAATAGCTCTAGTGTAGATTTTAACTCGACTAGCCGGTGTCATATATTTTGATCGCCATTGTTTTGTGGTATATTAGCAAAATAACGTATTGATTAGTTTTAATTAATATGTTACCGTATTAGTTATTAACGTATTGATTCATATAAATATAATTAATTAGAATGAAATGGAAAGTAAAAGGCAATGATTAATGTTGCTGTGTTTCGTAGTGTGGCAAATCGGAGAGGCTTTTTACTGGAAACGACAAACGACAAACGAGCACACAGTCCACCTGATGTTAAGTGGTTGCTGTGGTCCATATACATCTACATTTATCCTCGTTTGTGAATCAAAACGCAGATGTGTTGTCACCCGTGAGGACTAAGATGGAATGCCTCTTTTCCAGTAAAAAGGGTCTCCTGTTTTCTACACTAACCATACGAAACACAGCAGTGTTAAGCTGCTATTTTACGCTGGTATTCTGTGAGAGCGTGGTCCTTCCCCGGTCGAGCCGACCCAATCGTATATATACTACTAATATAGCTGCAGCATGGCCCTACCACGTTTAAACTTGTCACCCTTATTCTATAAAAATATGAGTAGAATGGTATGGTATGGGATGGAATAAAAATTAATAAAATAAAATAGAATACTGAATTAAATATATAATTGACAAATAGACGAACTAAATCCAAAAAAAAACGCAATAATTATCAATTAGCGTTCTATGCCGAAATTAGTAAAACGGAACGCTTAAATAATCTCGGTTCTCGCTACTCATCTTTTGGACACGGAGACGGCCAACAAAAACAGGTATATAATATAAATATAAAGGTGTCCTTCACTAGTAACTATTAGTAGTAACTAAATGTAATTAAAAATTAGCATTAGTTATGACATAATCTGAATGACAGGGTGAGAAATTGTGTGATAAGAGAAAAGTGTGGTTTGCAAGATAAAGTCGTGACCAGGATTAAGAAAGGAATGATTCGGTTGTTTATACATGTAGAAAGAATGAATGAAGAAAAAGTGAAAAAGCATATTTATGTTGTAGAAGTGAACGGCAGACTCGGGAAGGGACCTAGGACCTAGGGCCCTAGAGGAAAGTTAATCGACCAAATTAGCAATTTTTTTTATTGAAACAAAATCTACAGCTTGTACATTTACCAGTGCATATGTTTAAACGAGAGACGACATTTTATGTTATATAGAAGCTTTTATACAACTGATTATAATAAACTTTTCGTTATTTTTTTAAAATGTTTAAATAATGGCAGTACTTCCTTATATTCACAAGTTACTGGGTTTATAGGACTTAGACTATTCCCTCTACCGGTCTAGGGAACCCTTCAAAAGATTTAAGCTTGTTTCATAAAAATATATTATGATAAATGACGTCTTATTTGAGACTAGTTTTACCAATGCGAGTAATACTTACAGTCATGATCACAAATTTATCTACTTAAATATCTGATATCATTTTGATCGAAACATTAACAACTTGAAACAAAGAAAAAAACATTTTCTATAAAAAGTTATACTAAATATTAACTGTATAAAAACTTGAAACTTGATTTCTGTCACAAACTGTAATAAAATTATGTTCAAGCTACTAATCGTAAGTGGAAGCTTGACTAGATAATAAAAAGTGATACAAATTAATTCAAACAGTTTACATTAGAAATTTACTGTGAAAATATATTATGAAACTACCGCAAATAAGTAGATATCTTCCTTTAAACAGTGTTTAATTAAATTTGTAGCAAAATAATTCCTTTTACGATACGTTGCAGCGTTATAGGTATACGTGAGGGTAACATAATGAAAAGTATTGGTTCTCGTGTAGCTCTGAGTTTTTTATATACACCTAATTAACATTAAATCGTAATACATATTTAATAGGCATTGCATAAGTAATGCATGTTATTTGTGTTTTCTGTTCCATTCCATTTCAACTTATCATAATTTAAGTGCTGAAGTTTTTAATTATAACTTTGCCAAATTAATAAAGTTAGCTCAAACTTATCGCAAGAGACAATTATATGTTTCGGCAACAATAAAATATGAAATATTCTAATGTAATGTCACAATATGGCAATAGTGTTGTATATTATAAGCGGTGCGGCATTAGCGAGAAAGGATGATCGAAGGGAAGACGGAAAGAAATGAAGTGATGGATTTCGTGAGTGTAGTTAAAATGCAACTAGGGAAAATGCCAGAAAAACCTTATGGCTTCAGAAACATGACATAAAGACGTAAAATTTGACCAGAACGGCGACGGACAGCAAAGGATATATAAGTCTGGTAGAGGTTGGTTAGATGGTGGTGGTAGAGCAATGCAGCAAAGTTATCGTTATAGCATGAATGGGTCGGATTGACCGGGGAGGATTTTTCTCTCACAGAATACTAGTGTCAAATAACAGCTTCATGTTTTGTTGCGTATGGAGAGTTTGGAGAACCGAAGATCCTTTTTATTGGAAACGAGGCATTCTATCTTATTCCTTTGTAGTGGCGAAGCAGCTTGGTGCATTTTGGTTCTTAATTGAGGGTAGATGTAATGTTTATAAGCCACAACATCCCCTTACCATCAGGTGGAATGTGTGTTCGTTTATCACCCATATTTTATAAAGAAAAAAACTGCCATAGTCCAATCAGCTCGCCTGCAAAGCGTGAAGGCAAATCTTTACTACAAAGAGAAACGCCTGATAATTAATGATGATGAATAGTGTTAATACATTTATTTACTTAATCTAACTCTTTGCATTATTAAACTTAAAATACATTGAAAGATATTTGATTACTTTCTTCAGCTTTCTCTGCATACTTTAAAACAGTTCTCTAGGACTAAGATGGAAAGCCTCGTTTTCAATAAAATGGGTCTCCAATTCTCTACCAAACGAAACACAGCAGCATTAAGCTACTGTTTCAAGCTGATATTCTGTGAGAGCGTGGTCCTTCTCCGGTCGAGCCGACCCAGTTGTACTACAACCATAAAAGCAGTATAACTATAGCGATGATAAAGCTGCAGCATGGCTCTACCACGTTAATAGAACACTAAGATATATTGCATGCCGGTTCCGTGCTCTGCACACACCATACGAGACACAGAATTCAACTGCTCTTTTCCGAGAGACTATTATTTACTCAGTCAAGCCAACCCATTCGACAAGCAGTCATAACATAATAAAGCAAAAACAGCGTGGTTGTACCACGTAACATTTTTAGTTAATACAGTAATAATAGCAACTAAGTACACAGATTATTTTTAGACAGGTAAGCTATCGTGATTTAAATCAAATAAAATAAAACTATTAACTTTCATAACTCTCTTAGATATAAAAGGAAGTTTATTCCCCACATTCTGATACTTAGTTATGCGCTGCTTAATTATGCAGCTATTATATTTATATATTTTTTGAATTTTTTTACATATATTCATATACCATTATTTATCTATATATTTACTACAGCCGGTCAAAATTCCAGTGCTGAACGTAGGCCTATGTACATAGTTTGCCCTATAATAATGATAATTTCATTACTACACTTCCCATTTACCAATAATTATATGTCAAACATCAATTTTAAAAAAGTTTGGAAAATCCAAAAGTGCACGACTCATAATGCTCATAGGATCATCATATTATCATCATTCAGGTCACTCCATAAAGTCCAACACATATTTATGTAGAAATATACTTCAATATATATACATCCTACTTACTTTTAGTACGTAGTACTATTATTTATTCTGCGCTTTTGAAATATTGTAATAAAAATCTTTGATTATTATAATAATCAAGTATGTATGAAAATTGGTTTTTCGAACATATTGTATTTTTTGTACGAATGCAGTTGAGATGAGAGCATTAAGAAGTATGATAGGAGTTAAACTGAGTGATAGGATAAGAAATAGTGAGACAAGGAAACGTTGTGGTCTGAAAAAAGATGTAGTGACAAAAATTGAGAAAGGTATGCTGAGATTGTTTGGCCATGTTGAGAGAATGAATGAAGAACGATTGACGAAAATAGTGTATAAGGTGAGTGTGAATGAAAGTGTTTGAAGGGGTAGACCTCGACGGACATTTCTAGACTAAATTAGGGACGTTTAAAAAAAGGCCAGTTCAAGAGTACCCTAAACCGTAGAGCATGTATGAAAGGAATAATGAAAGTGGACGAAGCGAAACAAGTATGTAAGGATCGTAGCAAGTGGAAAGAAGTGGTCTCTGCCTACCCCTACGGGAAAGAAGCGTGATTATATGTATGTATGTTTGTATTTTTACAGTGATCTTTTTGAGCCACTGCAAACAATCGATAGAGTATCCACTCATGACGGCAGCTGACGCTGAATTGAGTGAGTGAGGCAGTCTATTTAGTCAAATAAATTATTACAAAGCTGTTAAAACACCGAACATTTCCTGATTTCTACGCCAAATATAGCATATTATAATTAAACAAAAGTAAATTAAGATGCCATTTACATTCCATTGTTTGCCACAAGATAGATGAAGAGATAGATTGAGTTAAACAATTGATATTTTCAAAAGTTATCGTGTTTACCACTCCATACGGACTTGATAAATCTACACTGTAAGCCATTAAAACCACTTTTTGTGTAAAAATAGCAATAAATCGATTTAAAAAAAATATTACTAAATTCAACAGTAATTTATCTTTCTGATAATGTAATATTTATATCATTTATATGTTCAGTATGATTATTAAATACGATTTTATGCCACAAAACAAGCAGGTATCGACGCTCGACTGGGTGGCGTAAATTCTGTGGCAACATAGAAACCTGTGAACAAGCAAATAGGATAAGGAATATTCTAGCTAAACAGAACACGTCGGGATCCATGTCTCTAAAGAAACCCGACGGTAGCTACTCAACATCGCCGGATGAAGCCCAACGCATACTAATTGAAACGCACTTCCCAGGTTGCTGCGTAACCCAAGAGGCAAACTGGCATGACGACATACTGACACCAACAGCAGAAGATTGGAATTTAGCACAGAGAGTGGTAACGATGGACAAAATCCATTGGGCCATTCACAGTTTCCTCCCCTATAAGGCGGCAGGACCTGACGGTATATTCCCGGCACTCCTACAGTGGGTGGGGTAAAGCCCTAATAGTCAGACTTGTTGCCATAATGCGAGCCTGGCTGGCTCTTAAATATGTCCCTAGGGGATGGAGGGAAGTGAAAGTTACATTCATACCCAAACCAGGTAAGAGCGACTACACTGACCCTAAATCCTACAGGCCCATTAGCCTCACATCCTTTCTCCTAAAGACGATGGAGAGGATGTGTGAAAGGGAATTAAGGGGGTCAGCGCTAATGAACTTACCACTACACGACAAGCAACACGCCTACAGTCTAGGCAAATCAACAGAATCGGCCCTTCATCAAGTAATTACAAAAATTGAAGAGGCCATCCAAAACAAAGAAATATGTCTAGGTTCCTTCATAGATATAGAAGGTGCTTTTGACAGAACGAACTTCTCCAGCATAAAAGGTGCACTCAGTAGACATAAAGTTGAACCGGCACTGATCGACTGGATAGTTTACATGCTCAGTACACGAATAATAAAGATTGCTGGTGAATCTCAACCAATCCAAATTAAGAAAGGCTGCCCGCAGGGTGGGGTTCTCTCACCTCTCCTATGGAATATGGTCATTATTGAACTCATCAGCAAATTAAATGACAATCACTTCTATACAGTAGGTTATGCTGATGACCTGACAATACTGGTCTCTGGAAAGACAGCAAGCATAGTGTGCGACCTGACCCAAGCGGCTCTCCGTATAGTGGAGAGATGGTGCAGGAAATACGACTTAACCGTCAATCCAAATAAAACGGTTTTAGTTATGTTCACACAAAAACGAAAGCTGAATAACTATCATCCTCCAAGTCTTTTTAGCACAAAACTCCAGCTATCCTCTGAGGTAAAATATATATGTCTTACCTTGGACAGCAAACTTAACTGGAATAAACACATAGAAAACAAAATCAACAAAGCTAGTATAACTTTCTGGCAATGCAGAAACATGATTGGCAAAAGATGGGGATTGACGCCAAAAATCATACTGTGGATTTACAAAACCGTAATTCGGCCCATGATCACATACGGCGCTCTGGTATGGTGGACCAAGACAAATGAAGCCACCACAATTAAGAAGCTTCAGCGCTACCAGAGACTGACATGTATGGCTGCCACAGGCTGCATAAGAACTACGCCAACAGCAGCCTTAGAAGCGATGCTGGAGCTAACTCCGCTTCATCTACATATACAACAAGAAGCGACTTTAGCTGCCATCAGACTCAAGACCCTAAATCTTTGGAGTAAGAATAGTGTCCCTCATACAGGCATAATTGATAGAATTCACTCAAAAATTCCTATCCTACAAGCCAAATACGATAGGATTCCTAAACAATTTGTTTTCGATAAGAAATACAAGATACAATTAAATGAAAACAGCCAGCCGGAAGGATTAAGCCCAAAAGAGCTTAGAATTTTCACCGATGGTTCTAAAACAAATGAAGGTGTAGGTTCTGGAGCTTTCTCTGAAGACCTCAATATTCACATATGTACACCGCTGGGTACCTATAACACGGTCTTTCAGGCGGAATGTATGGGTATCATTCAAGCGGCCATAGCAATAGATGCTAGGAAGGTTAATGACTTCCCCATCAGAATACTGACCGACAGTAGGGCGGTACTCCAAGCCCTGAGATGCAATGTGGTGAACTCGGGACTAATATATGAATGCCATCAACGATTAAATGAGGTATGTAAAAACAACAATGTAACTCTGCAATGGATAAAGGGACACAGTGGATCCAGAGGCAACGATGCAGCAGACGAACTTGCCAGAAGAGGATCGGCTCTGGACACTATAGAGCCGGAACCAATCATACCATTCCCCTTTGATAACGTTCGTTCACTGGTATGTAGACACTTCACTAATCAACACGCTCAGCTTTGGAAAAATCTAGTAGACTGTAGACAAGCTAGGGAGGCCCTGCCTGAAATAAACAGTCGCTTAACCAAAGTTTTAATGAGACTGAACAAGCCGCAGATTAGGATAGTAACAAGTGCTATCACAGGACGCGGCACCTTTAACAAACATTTATTCACTATAGGTGTTACAGATAGTCCCCTGTGCAGGGCATGTATGGGGGAGGAAGAAACGGCGGCCCACGTGCTACTGAAATGTCCGGAGGTCGCTACATACAGGGCTAAACATCTCGGCACGCCGGGATCACTACCCGAAGTTGCATGCAACATCAAGGGACTGTTGAGCTTTTTCGGAGAGATCTCATGGCACACGCAAAATACGCGCATAGACGTGGAGTTGCGGAAAACAGCCCGTCGTAAACTAAACTAAACTAAACTATGCCACAAAACTTTGGAATCTTGATTTTGAAGCACTAGTAGAATAGACCTACGTGATTTTCGTTTAAGGCATGCAAAATAATACATTCTAGAAGCCGTGCTCGAAAATGACCGTACTACACTCTACTGGGACGGGACCATCGTCACAATGCTGTATATTCTTGCGAGTAAGCCTAAAATTGCGCTGATGGACCGGACATATTTAAGAATATTTTTGGTCAAAATTACCATTCCTTATGACGAGAACCTCGTGAAAGCCAAAACAGATAAGTAGACAAAATATCTGGAACTGGCTCACGAGGTGACCGACATGTGGGGTAGTAATCCAACCGAAATTATTCCTGTGGTCGTTTCTGCGAACGGGTTAATCTCAGTCAGCCTCTCAGGTCATCTGAGGTGGCTGGGACTCTGTAACGGACCACTCCAGACTCAGATGCAGAAGGCGATGCTCCTCGATACCGCACGCATCATCCGCCAGTTTCTTTCAATTTCTTCCTAACCCTCGGCTGTTTGGTCTCCCCTGCTGAGGGCTTCCATCTGGTTGAATTTTATTTATTTATGTTCGTATTATTTATTTTCTTTTATTGATATTTATGTATAATTATCATTTTCATTTACATTTATTTATTTTAACAGGCAAACCAGAAGAGAAAACAATATAGATACCCAACATAATAATAACAACCCACCAAAGGATCACCTTGACCCATTGGGGGAGGGGGGCTTAAAGAATGGTACTGGATCGATACGGTCATAACAACTGGATTAAAACAAGAAAAACATTATATACCTAATAATTAACGTTCTCAAACACCCAATTATACGATTAACCAATAGTCCATTTTTCTATCCTTGCGATGAACACGAATTTCTCTATATCTTAATCTCGTATTGTAATACCACGCATAATCTGTCGATCAAATCCAAGAGGAGTAAACCTCTTTGAATAAAAAGAAATCCTGCAGAAAAAGAACACACCGCAAATTTATGCAATACTATCCAGAACTATCGCATGTATCATAAAAGAGATTAGCCGATTAATGAAGATCCAAAATAAAGTATAAATTGATTTCTGACGAGAGACTGCAAGAAATAAGATGAGATATTAGAGACAAATTTTTACAGCTAGCTATTATACAAATAACTAACAAAAAAGCATCTCAACAGGAGCGCCAGTAGAACTAACATCTGGCTTAATTTTACAACAGCTATCCGATAAATCAGAATACAGAATCCTGTAATCAGTAACTAGTCTACCACGATGAAGCAATGTACCGCGATGTAGTACGAGTAGAAACGATTTTTTTAAGTTAAGACGTGACAATTTATTACTAACTAATAACAACACATTGGAAACCGATATATAAAATACACAACAAGGAAATTTAATTACACAACTCAGTGTTGAGGTAAATAAAGAAGAGTTATTTAATTTAGATAACGATGAAAAACAAAAGATACAATAAATATATTCAGAAGCTTATCAAATATATGCAGCGTGTAATCCTGTTAACAGACCGTATGTCCCAAAAAATGTGCTAAAAAACTAACAGCTATTTCAAATATCGTTATTCAAAAAAAAATCCAGAATATGTACATTGTAAAAGGGATTTTGAAACTATCAATACAGCTATTTATTCCGCCACCTATACAGGAAGCCAGGTGAACGTGATTTTTTTTAAATAAGATTTCTAATAGGAGTAAAATAAAAAGTTTGCCTGCTTGGCAGGAGCGTTTGCAAACTAAAATTGATGATTTGAGGAAAAAATAGGCAGGTTAACACAGTATATGAGAGGAAGTCCAAATCATTATAAATAACTATTAAACACATCCAAGGTACGAATATGTAAACTCAGATATTTCACATTTTCTAGATATACTCAAACAGAAATTAAGTTCTACAGAATCAATTAAAAATATATACACAATGTACATACAGAAAGAAACAAAACAAAAAAAATATTACAATGAAAAAGCATTTTACAGGAACTTAGTAGAAAGCGATGAAGAATTAACTTCAACAAGTTCAGCAATTCCAACACCTGAAGATTTTCAAGTATTCTGGTCAAATATATGTTCTGAACCGGTAAGACAAAAAACGACACAAAAAACCTAAAAAATCATTCACAAATGGAATATGATAATAGTGACCTAGAAATTTTCTGGCTGTTATTGCTAACACACACACAATTGAAAAGCCGCAGGATCGGACTATATATATATATATATAATTTCTGGTACAAAAATTAAATAACACCTACAAGTTACTACTAGATCACACAAATAAATACATAGAATCACCATAAACAATACCGAACTTTATCACACAAGGAACTACTTACATGCTGCCAAAAGATAAATCGGATTCAACAACCCCTGGGAGTATAGGTCCTGGAAACTTGTCCTTAAACCATGTATAAAATTATTCCAGTGTGCATAAAAGAAAACATATACAAGTTGTCGTTTGACAATAATATTCTAGCGGAAGAAGAAAAGGGATGTCGAAAGAAAAGTCAAGGGTTAAAGAGCATTTAACGATAGATGGTGTAGTATCAATATAAGCATTCATTAATAAACGTCATTAATATACGCAATGTACATTGATAATAAAAAAACATACGACTCAATTCGACATTCATTTTTATTCTTTCTACTAAAACACTATAATCCATCCAATACTTGTACGCTGTTTGAAGCACCTTATGGACCACTGACAAACAGCAAATAAATTAAAGTATAGTAACACACACACTCACACTAATTTCATTAATATTAAGCGAGGTCTATTTCAAGGGGATTCTCTCTTCTCTCTCTCTCTCTCTCTCTCTCTCTCACTCACTCTCTCTGCTGAGTTTGGGCTAGTTTTGTTAGTTATGATGAGACCTTACCTCCGAACAGTGGTGGATTTTCCTTAAGGCAGGCAACTTGGCACGTACCTAGGGCGCAAGTTTAAAAACGCGCGGGCGGAAGTCTTTAAACGAAAAAATCGTCGTATTGTTGGCGAACTTCACATGTCTTCGAAATATTTTTTTTTCTTATTTCTCAGAAATGCAGGTTTCCTTACAATGTTTTCTTCACCACCAAGCACGCACCATAAATCAGCACTTAAAATTGCAATTACCAATTTTATTTAGTGCCGGCGGGTATCGAACCCTGATTGCTCGCGTACTGTGAAAGTTACAGCGAGCGCTAACCATTTGAGATACCGCGGCTCTTCGAGGAGTTATTATGATTATTATTATGTATATGTTACTATTTTGTTTGTTTTTATCTCCCGTTTTGACGGGTAAAGAAAAATATGTTCAGCGGGCTTAACACTAAGCTAGATAGATATATCCTATTGTTATTTAAGCTACACATAAATAAAAATGTAAAAATGTATGTATTTGTGATGTTTTCTTACCTATCATAAGACATCAAATCATGCACAATAAATTAACTTTTCGCATTATTTGGAGGAGGTATATTCAGCAGTGGACTTACGATGACTTGTAATGTGATGATGACCGTCTTGTTTACGTCAGATGTAATACAATTAGACAACCGAGGATAGCAAAGTCAATGGTTCGAGACGGCTTGGTCTGCTACTACCAAACCCCCTATCAAGCGTGACGATTATAGAAAATCATCCCTTCAACGAAAAAGGCCCACAGGATGTAAAGTATTTATGATTGCAATTTTCTAAAATATTGAGATAAAAAAACATCGAAAGTATTGCAAAAAAAATGTGAAGTTTACAATGTTTACATAAATAAAACAAAGACTTCGGGACCCGTTGGACATGGTAGCCCCTAATTTTATACTTTTACATTAACTAATAAATTAAACTTTATACTTATGTTTTATTCATAATCTTTAAGCTGTTTAAAGGTACCAAACTTTTTGTATCGCTTTAAGTGTTACTATATAAAAGTAACAATACCTAAAAACTAAGCATTTCTTTTTCCTCTTGAAATCGTTACAAGCACGGAATTTTTTAAAATATCTTTATCGTCAATAGGATCTGATTATAACAAATTATTCAGAATGTTTTCTTAATAATGCGTAAATATTTTGATTTTGTAGTAAAATTTCGAAACGTTTTTGAATTTTGTTTTCAATTTTAATTTTTTTTATCTGTCATTGCATCATATCAGGATGAAATTATTACGGGAAAGTAATATTTCTATTAACTTCTTAGTCAAAGGCATGGTAATCTTCATTTTGCGTTCTATTATAAAGTCCCATCCCGTTTTGCTTACAGCTTCTTATGTGATCTTTACGCAGATCTGCGAGAAAGACGTTCAACGAAACTCAACGGCAACAATAACTAAAGACAACGTCGATGCTAATAAGATACGCTTTGCTTTCAGTAATTCTTTTTACGTGTAATCTGTTTATAATAATTAGATAAACAGTATTAGACTTTAAACATACTGTAAATAACATAGATTTGAAAAGCCAGTTATTAATTCGTGTCAGTACAATTATTTAGATGTATTTTTGTCAAAACGCCATATAAATCAATGTGGAGTGCGAAATTGTAGAAACAAACTCGCACGTTGCAACGTAAAGGAAGCCAAAAAAGAAAAGTGCTGGGAATACTTTTCGAACCGTCGAAATCCCACCGCAGAAAATCCATTAATACTCGTACAATGGATAAAAGCCGTCTTAACGATATAATTTTTATTGCTATTATAGTACAAGTAAGATTAAGAATAAGAATAAAAAAGGGTGAAACAAGTTTTTTTTAAACTAACAGTAATTTTTATTTATATATATATATATATTTAAACTTTATTAAACTATGTTTGTATAAAAAGGGTTATTATAATATTTTAAATGTCACACTGGGTGGTGGTAATAAAGTTTATGTTTATGTTTCTGTTATAGTTAGTTAACTATACAAAATAGTTTTTATTTTTATTGAAAATGAAAAAAAAATGGTTAACTGTTAAATTGGGGCATAGCTCATGAATTTAGCTTGATTTTTTTGCCATTTAAAAGATTCAACCACTTAAAACACACTTCAATTTATTTCCAAAGCTCATGACAGGATTTCACTATTCTGATAAAAACACAATCCGCCTGCAAATCGTGACTACTTTAGCTAAATTACCCTTATAAGGCAATATACAAAGTCAGGTCATAAGTATTGTCACACAGTAAAAACTATTCTTTTAGAATGCTGGCTACAAAAAAGTTTATTGAATTCGAATTTAGAATTGTTCATGAAAATAAAACTGTATACTTTTTAGAATTTTACTCATTTTTAAATATGGAGTGGACGCTTAAAGAAGACCGTGTTGCAGTTATTGCGTTGCAAATTTTTGACATACTGAAAAATTTGAATATAACCAAAAGATTCGTTTATCGTACCATCAAACGATACAATGAAGACTCTAGTGTACATGACAGGTCAAGAAGTGGTCGCCCTCGGTCTGTTAGGACTCCAGCAGTGATAAAAGCTGTGAAGGCGCGAATTCAAAGAAATCCAAAACGTAAGCAGAAACTGTTGGCCCTTCAGATGAGGTTAAGCAGAACCACGGTGAAAATTGTGTTAAATGAAGAATTAGGGCTTCGGGCATATCGAAGAAAAACAGGACATCGTTTAAATGCTCGTCTAATGGACCTGAGACTGAAGAGATGCCGCGCTTTGTTGTAGCGGTACGCGGGAAAAAAATATCGGGAAATTCTTTTTTCGGATGAAAAAATTTTTACCGTAGAAGAGAGCTACAACAAACAAAATGATAAGGTGTAAGGTGTAACACAGTAGTGAAAAAGCAAGGAACCGTATTCCGCATGTCCAACGAGATCATTTTCCATCCTTGCCCATGGTATTGTTGGGAGTTTCTTATTGGGGCTTAACAGAGGTACATTTTTGTGAGAAAGGTGTAAAAACCTCCTCCAGTCCAGATTTGAATCCGTTAGATTACAAGATATGGCAACACTTGAAGGAAAAGGCGTGCTCAAAGCCTTATCCCAATTTGGAGTCACTCAAGACATCCTTGATTAAGGCAGCCGCCGCTATTGACATGGACCTCGTTCGTGCTGCGATAGACGACTGGTCGCGCAGATTGAAGGCCTGTATTCAAAATCACAGAGGTCATTTTGAATAAACTTTAAAGTCATAAGAATCTATGTTTTGTTAAGTTCTTTTTGGTAAATAAATGTTTACATAATGAATAAACTTGTTTCAATTATTTTATATTAAACATGTGACAGAATTTATGACCTGACTAGGTATAAGGGAGGTCTATGTTCAGCAGTGGACTTTGATAGGCTAAAATGAATTATTGGTAGGCTATGATAATGAGATGATGATGACGACACGACATGTTTTATTAAAATCTACATGATTTAAACTAAACCAAATTCTACGACTGACAAGATATAACAGCTATTTTGAAAAAAAAATTAGTATCATAATTTTTGTAGACTGCGGAAATAGCATGTGTAATATTTTACTTCATAGAATAAGACTTATTTATTAGGTTTTACGGATACGATTTTACGCAAACATATTTAATATGCTTCATGTATATTTTTAAACGTTTCTAATAAAATGATGTAAAGTTGATTAAAAGTTTATTGTACAAAAAAAACATTTCATATGTTTAACCCTTAATCTGACAAGTTTCATAGTCGATAAAAAATAAAAGATTGAATGGGTGTTCAATGAAATTGACGTTTTAACATACTTGACAATATAAAAAGGAATTAAAAGTAAGTGATATGTTTACAGTTTTTTTTCATTATGATTTATGAATAAATGCAATGTACAAAAAATTATGAAATTAACATTTTACAAATATTTATCTGTAAAATATAATGCAATAACTGCTTACCGATTTGTTTAGTCACTGTTATAGCAGATGATCCGTGAAATTAGCCACGGGGAAGGATAACTGATAACGAGCGACCAGATGAAGAGGCCGGATCTACTCAAATCACTGTGGAAACAGTTGCATAGTTTGAATCATACCTAAAATATTAGCAACATCGAATTAAAACTAAACTAGCTTTCCTTCATCACGATATTTTTAGATATTGCTGGTATATTTCACTAAGGTACGACACTTTTAAAATCCTAATAAGAACCTACGGTTGCCGACCAGCCTGCCAAGCGTGTCAACTATGATAAGTATTAAACTTATGGGGCAATCAATGGGAGAGGCCTCTGTTTATAAGTAGACTTTAATAGGTTGTAATGATAATGATAGTGTAGATTTTCAAATTCTAATGTAAAACATTCGATTAACAATGTGCTCCTAAATGTAGAAGAGTTGAGTCTTGTGGATACCACTGTTTTTCTAGGTATTATTATTGACGCGAAACTTCAATGGCGCCACCATATATACTTAGTTCTACAGCATATCCTGTAAGAAAGATTAGAAGTCTCACAGATGTTGAGATAGCTAGATTATTTTATTTTAGTTACTTTCATGGCCTAACATCCTATGGAATTTTGCTGTAGGGTAATGCGGCTGATATTGAAGCCATATTACTTTCGCAAAAGCTGTACGGGCGATTTATAACTTAAATTGTAAAGAGTCCCTCTGAGTGAAATTTAAAGAAATCAACATATTAGCTATGGCATAGCAGTACATTTATAAAAATGTAATATATGTACATACAAACATAAATAGCTTTAATAAGAATAAGGATGTCCATACATTAAACACTAGGAACGAACAAAAGCTTGTAATGTCAGTTACTAGACTCCACAGAATCATTAATTCATTTATAGGCAATATATACGCTTTTACAACAAAATCCCAGAATATGTTAAAAGTTTGTCAATAAACAAGTTTAAAAGTTTTATTAAAGAAAAACTGTACAAAATAGTTTATTATAATTTCAAGGAATACATGAATATATATATATATATATATATATATATATATATATATATATATATACTTTATTGTAACGATATATGTTGTAATTCGAAAGGGATAATTTACGTTCTGTATGGTTATATATGGAATAACGGTGGAAGAATTGACAACGACGATACTCGTAATGGTGATCAGTATTACCAGAACGAGTCAAAAGTTTTGTGGCCCTTTAATCTTGTCACCAAGCAACACCGCGATTATTGCCGTGTTTCGGTTTTCAAGATGAGACAGCCGATAGTATAAAAGTCTATGGGGCAATTCACCTAATTCCTAAAGGGTAAGAAAGATTGTGTCATTTTTTTAAAGGTTACTTGCACTGGCTGCAGGAGCCGCTTACCCCTTGTTGTAAGTTCGTATCTTAATCTGATAATATAACCAATATACGTCTGATATTTAAAAGAGATTGCTATACCTATTGCTACCTATGAGAATTTATAAAGATAAAAAATCAAAATCCCAAAGTCGCCTCTACATAACATTAAAAGAATAATATTATAAAACACAAAAGTTCAACATAATTGGTCAGTTGACTTGGTATATAATCATGTGGAAAGATTTTCTGTGAAGTTTTAGTAGAAGAGAATTTTCTATGACGTGGACAAATATATTTTTTATTAAAACACACACACACGCGCGCGCACATACCTATACGTAAACACAGCATATAGTTTAACTATTTATAAAATTAATATCTTCGAGATCGTATTTGACGTATAGTTGCTATCTCGGATAAGATATGTTGAAATCGCGGTTTTTCAATTCATCATCATCATCATTACAGCCTTTCATAAGTACACTGCTGAACATAGGCCTCCCCCAAGGAATGCCACAAAGCACGGTCCTGAGACACCTGCATCCATCGACTTTCTGCATGTCTTACCAGGTCGTCACTCCATCTAGTTGGGGGTCGCCCTACACTTCGCCTACCGTTACGAGGCTGCCACTCGAGAACCTTTCTTCCACATCGGTTGTCGGTTCTTCGAGCTATATGGCCGGCCCACTGCCACTTCTGCTTACTAATCCGTTGGGCTATGTCGGTTACTCAGGTTCTACTGCGGATATCCTCATTTCTAAGTTTATCACAGAAACAGAAACTTTTTATTTTATATAGATTATAAATAATACTTATTGAAAGCCACTCTTTTGTATAATTACCACAGGTTCGAAAAAACCTCCTGTCCTGGGAAGAACCAGCAAGAAACCCAGCGGGATTTTTTTTAAATAACAGCTTACAATCATGTATGTTACCCGAATTAACAACACAAAAAATTAGAAATAGCTTGATAGCGATCACCTCATTTCCAGGGGTTATTATCATCCATAAATTCCTTAATATTATAATAACCCTTTTTATACAAACTTAGTTTAATAAAGTTTTTGAACTTTGAGCAGGTCAAATTTTGTATATTTTCTGGAATTTTGTTGTAAAAGCGTATACATCGCCCCAAGAATGAATTACTGACTCGATGGAGTCGAGTAACTGGTACTACTAGCTTGTGTCTGTTGCTAGTATTTACAGAATGAATATCACTTATTTTTGTAAAACTAATTTATTTTTGTGTACGTAAATTACATTTTCATAAATGTATTGAGAGGCCAAAGTTAATATATTAAATTCCTTAAATTTTTGTCGCAGCGACTCTTTAGTCTTTAAATCATAAAAAATTATGGCCCTCTTCTGTTAAACAAATATAATTTCAGTGTCAATTGCGTGTCCTCATAGCAAAATAAGATACAATATTATGCTATGGTAATAGCTAAAGTAAACTAAACTAGCTGTTTCGAAACTAGTTAGACTTCTAATCTTTTCAAGGCATATGCTGCAGAACTAAGTGTGCTTGCTAGTTTTTTTTTATATGGGGGCTCCATTGACGCTTCGCGTCTAGTGTGATTCCAAGAAAAATGGTGGTATCTACAAGACTCAGTTTCTCCCCATTTAAAATTACTTTAGTATTTAATCGTTTGACATTTGGAGTCATAAATTTCATACATTTCGTTTTAGTGCCATTTAAATGCAAATTATTAACATTGAACCAATTTACTAATTTAGATATAGCATTATTTACTTCGTCATATTTAAGCAATTGTCGACTTAATTTGAAAATTAAAGAAGTGTCATCTGCAAATAATACTATATCATGGTTATCTCCTACTATGTAAGGTAAGTCATTAATGTATACAAGAAACAGAAAGGGGGCGAGAATTGAGCCTTGATGTAGGCCCATCTGTACCATCGACCCGGAAGAACTCATACTGTTAATGACAATTTTTTGCGTTCTCTTATTTAAATATGAAATAATTAATTTAAGAGCACCACTTCTTACACCGTAGTGTTGAAGTTTCCTGATTAATGTTTCGTGGTGAACACAATCGAAGGCTTTGAATAGATCATAAAATATACCCAAAGCATCCTGTGAATTCTCCCATGCATTAAATATATATTTAATGAGCTCAACACCGGCATCAGTTGTCGAGCGACCCCTTGTGAAACCAAATTGATTATTATGAAGTAAATAATTTATATTAAAGAAATTGAACATTTGATCAAGAATAATTTTTTAAAAAACCTTACTAAGTGTTGTTAGTACAGAAATGGGTCTAAAATTGGCGGGGTCTAATGTACTACCAGATTTACATAAAGGTATTACTTTACTATGCTTCATTAAATCAGGAAACACACCAGATTCGATACTAGTATTAAAAATAATAGCTAAATGAGGTGCGATTGTATCTATAATAGACGCAATAACTTTAACGGAAATCCCCCACAGATCTGCAGTTTTCTTAACATCAATAGTTTTAAAATATTTTACAATATCTTTTGATGATACTTTATAAAATGTAAAATTCTTTGTACACGCATTTACATTTTGTTTTAGTAATGATTCGGCGACCGCAGGAGAAGAATTCAGTGACTTAGTGGTTAATATCGAAATGTCAGTGAAATATTTCTCAAAAACCATTGCAACGTCCTGATCTGATTCGGTTAATTTGTTATTAACAATTTACTGGTAGTTTGAATTGCGAGAGTTGATCTTACCAGTTTCGCTATTAATTATAGTCCATGTTATTTTAATTTTATTACAAGCTGTCTTAATTTTGTTGCTCAAATGCAAAGACTTGGCTGTGGAGCACACTCTTTTAAATATTTTTGAGTATTTTTTTACATTTTCCCTAAATTCGACACTATGATTATATATTGATATATGACCTTTCATAGTAAAGATCATTTAACCTATGTCTGCTGTTATGTACTCCTACTGTCACCCATTTATTAAATGACTTCCGACTGTTCAAGGAGAATGTTTTAGAAGTAAAAGTATCATTAAATTCATTGCAAATAATAACATATAAAATAACATATGGTAACGAAACCACTTGTCCACAGTGATCAGACTTTAATTTTTGAATTATACATTTATGCAACGGCTTCACATTTGTAAAAATGTTATCGATACATGTTGCACTAGATTGAGTTATACGCGTTGGCTCTAAAAATAAATTAAAAATACCATTTGATTTAAACAATGATCTAAATTTAATATTGATTGAGGAAGCTTCTAGGAGATTGATATTAAAGTCTCCACATATAACAACAGTTTTATTCTGTTTATTCAGCTCAGCAAAAACTTCTTCCATATTTTTTTCAAAAGTATCGTATATAGAACATGGGGGTCTGCAGATGCTCACAACAATGAGGTTCTCAAACTCAACACATGCCATTTCTACAGTTCGCTCAACAGAGAGGCTCACAATATCTATACGTTCTTTACATGACAATAATTTACTAGCTAATATTAAGGAGCCACCTCTTAAAACCGTTTCTCTATTGAAAGAACTGACCACCTGGTGATTGCTGAAGTTAAACATTAAGTTATAAGCTTTTAACCAATGTTCAGAATTACATAAAATATGAATATTGTTTTTCGTCTTTATTTCTTAATTCCTTACGCAATAATAATGTGATCTTTCCTTTATTCTATATGCTTACACTATGACATCGGATGCTTGAAATGACCGACTCATGCGGCGCTGATGCTCATCCTCCTTTTTTAAATGAGTAGCAATAGTATAACATAAATCGTTAAAATCATTGGGAACTTTAATGTGCTCCTTTTTATTAAATAATATTATTTTAATGAACGTTTTCTCAATCATTGTATGAACTTTATTGATTTTTTTTGTAGAGTAGCTAAATTGGAAGTTCGCGAACGAAAATGTTGTTCATTTGTCACTGCGAGCTAAAGAATACGATTAAGCTCATCAAGAATGGAATCTCTTTTGAAAATATCATGTTCACACGGCGATTTATTGTCCGACATTTTTCGTTACAAAATGGCGGATTAGAATTTTACCACGTAAAAGAAATGGGTCCGTAATACTGCAATACTTTTGTTTAAATGACAACACAAACTGGAGGATATTAATTCGGATTGAATGATCAAAAATGTTTAATCTGGATCGAATGTCAATAATGTTTATGTACGATATTTTATTCGATTTGCCGACTTACTACCACTTAATCTCCTTGCAACCACGAATCCAAGGGCTGGCTAAAGGAACTCTGGGCATTCGTTGCAATGATAGAAATATCAAAGTTCAGCAGAGTGTATCACACAAGAGTCCATAGATCACAAGCACAACACTTTCAGCGTGAATTTAAATTTAAATAAAATGGGTGATGAAGTAAAATATCTTTAGGAATTTATAATATGTCAATGAAAAATGAAGAAATGTAAAATAAATATGATATAGATTTCTACTACGTTCATTTAATACATCCTATATGTCCTAACGGTAAAAAATTCAGCCGGTATAATTGGTTTCTCGGAGACGGCTCGAACGATTTAGATAAAATTTTGTATTAAGATTACGTTTTACATCGAAATACGTGATATCCTTGAGAAATAAATGTTTTCCAACGCCGAGCATATCTTGGTCACCCAGCAAATATAATCTTAAATATTTATATTTCGCCCTGAATAAATATTTAGCTTTTTAAATATTCCAAGCCATTATCTGGCTGCTATCGCACCTAATGGTATGTGGCATGCAGCTGAAGATGGCAAAACACACTGACTTAGCTTAACAAAAGCCTTTTCACAATATGTGGTCACACAAGACAACAGCCTTAAAGACATCCACGTTGTTAACAGATGCTGGTAAATTATACCACTTCTCTGCTGTACCCCTGGCAAATGACGCAATCCATTTGGATCGAAAGAAAAAAAAATAAAAGGAATAATTCGAATACCGTACCTCATTGAATTGTTTCTCATTAACTATACTAATACGCAGTCAATATATCTATCCAAAAACATGAGGTCTTATGGCATTTTCAATAGTCGTTCTTACCCCATTACATAATATGTCCACTCATAAAAGATTTTATCAGAAATGTAAAGTAATTTTTCACAATAAATTATATTAATCATGATCAACTAGAACACGTTTTCAAAGAAACATTAATAATTTTTTAAGAAAAAAGAAATCTCTAACTTAGGCAAAGTTTCCATTTCTTCTCTTTAATTCATTTAAGCAAGTTTATAAGTTTGTTATAGTAAATAGTCTGTCTTAAAAGCAAGTCACATTTTCTTTAGCTAGTGGGATGCGGGAAGTAAAGACTGTGTAAGAACCTCTGAAGGAGGCGGAGTTATAGCCGAAATAAAAATTTCTAATTTTATTGATTTTTGGCCATTTTGACCTCTAGGAGTGTAATGAGAACTTTTTGCTTTTTGCCTATTCAACCAACACCCCATGATATCCTCTACATGATAGGTCATTCAAACTGACTAGGCCTAAAGAGTGAGTCACCCCCAACATATTTCTAGTCTTTGCTTCCAATTGCTTCCAATAATAATAATAATTTATTTCATAAGAAAACGTTTCGAGAAATGTTCTTTGATCAAGCGATACACAATTTTTAATACTTAAATTACGAGTATATAACTTCGATGAGAAAATGTAGAAGTTATAGTTTTATTTAAAAACTGAAAGTAAATAGAAATTGGTGAGAATGTAAGTTCTATAAATTTTTAATAGTGATTTCTTTGAATAAAATTAATTGCTGTCCGTTATTCTCGTTCATACTCAAAAATGGCTCCACCGATTTAAATAATTTTTTTTTGTGTGTATCTGAGTGGGTCCCTGGATGGTTTGGATTCTCAATTGAACCCGGTGGTAGGCGGCGCTGTATTCAAGATTCGGAAATCACACGTGCAAAGCCAGGGTGGATCCTTAGTAGAATATAAATTTACCGGTTAAGGCATTTTATACGATTATTTTCCTTGAATGTCACATCCAATCAAAATCCCACTGCTGAACATAGGCCTCTTTTATATATTGCCTCATAAGAAGGACATTTGCCATTGGTGCTACTCTTGGGTTGGTAACCACAGTTTTTATTTTTATTCAGGTGTTATCATGAATATGCCGCTGCCCATCTTCTTGTTCAGTTACCCTTTGTCACTTCGATCATCAACCATAAATAACTTTGACTTCTGACATCGGATAATAGAATTTATCACCCCATAGGCTGTAAAATGATGAATGATGAATTACCTAGTTAATTATATTAATACTTTGCGCATAATATTATTATGTGCATCTTAAGCGAGTCATGATAAAAATTTAAAAATTTTATATTCATAATTTAAAAGTAGATCAAAAATTGTTCAGTATAATACGAGCAGATTAAAGTTAATCCCAGTGTTAGTATAAGCGCTCATAAATTTTAAAGATACAATATGGCAAATTTTACTAAATCGCATGTTTGTACATAGTTGCATATAGAAAATCTTTATGTTGAATATAAACTTGTTTCATATTTTTAAAATTATAAAGTTTCCGTAGCAACTAAAAAATGCGTCACCCCGTATCGTTCCGTAGGTGTCGTAATAGGCGACTTTAGGGAATTCCAGAAAAATCTCATGGTTTTCAATAGATAGAGATATAATAAACTATATCGTTTACGTCAGACGTAAAATACTTAGACTGGCGACGAGCAGCAGCGTCAAAGTTGAGACACGTCTATTACTGCAATACTCAATCCTCCTGGCAAGCGAGAGCGAGGCAATTCCTCTCTACAACGGGCGAGGCTCAAGTCCTACAGTGGGTTTTATGGGCCAATAGAACATAGACACAAGAACGCAATGACCTTCTCATTACCTTTTATTATCCAAAATAGTTGAGTACTTGTACTTTGTTATGAGTGGTAGCATTTTAGGCTTTCCTTGGACCTACTTCTAGCAGACCCTCGGCTTGGTCCTAAACTTCTAAAATAGAACTTTTGCTTTAGCCAAAAGACTACACCTTATTGTGATCTGCTGACCTATAGTACTATTTACTGCGGTTATTAACAAATACCACAAAAGGTACATGAGATGCACCATACTCCCGATTAGATAATAGTAAAAAGAGTCAAAAGCAGCATAGACGTGGTTCTGATAAGCACCTGGATGAGATGTCAGCTGAATTGCCAGCAGGGAAGGTATGTTATGTTTACCATATGTAGAATCCGCGTAGGCAACGCAATTAGCTTTCACGTGTCTATTTTATATATAACTTTTTTATCTATATATGTAAACCGAATTATATTTATTCTTTCTCTTGACCATTCATAAGAGCTTATATATGAGCCTATGTGAATAAATAAAAATAAAAAAAAAATTTCGATATCTCCGCGCACTGAAGTTGAAGCGTGAAATCTGTAACCATTTGGACAACCCACGCGATGATATGAGGTAGTGGATATTCTTACATCGCCGCTACATGATCTAATATATATATAATTATGAATAATGGACGGTGAAGGGAATAGGAAAAATATGTGTCCTTACAGTATCTACCTATTGAACACTGCCGTAATCCTCCATTGTTGGCTGTACAGGGAGTCTGAAAATCACTCAGCGAGCTATGGAGCGGACTGATTTCTCTGCGTAATCAATCCATAACAAAGGTATGTGCAGTTGAACCAAAACGACAGACTATTAGTAATTTATATAATAAGTATAGTCTCATAAAACCTAATCCAAGGTGTTAAGCGTACCGTGCCGATGGTTACGTGGCTGGGTGGGAATCCAGCCGCAAACGGTGTCTACCCGAGACAAGGGCGATTCAGGTAATATTTTAGCCCTTCCCCTGGTATGCGGGGCTCTGCCGTTGGTGACCGAATTTTTCCTTAGCTAGCTTAAGGGGATAAAAAGGGACGAAGATGGACAATGTGAAAAAATTAACTCTCCTTTAGTGGAACTGACTGTAGGCCAATCAGAGGTCTTTTAGCCTCACCAACACCCTGCACCCTACGTCCCAACCTCCCATCACCAAGGAGGGAAAAAGAAGTTTGGAAAATCCAAATGTGTACGACTCATAATGCTCATATGATAATCGTATCATCATTCAGGTCAGTCCATAAAGTCAAAAACGTATTTAGGTATCTACAATTTTGTTACTTTTAGTACGTACTACTATTATTTATTCTGTTTTTTTTATAGAATAAGGGTGACAAACGAGCACACAGTCCACCTGATGGTAAGTGGTTGCTATGGCCCATAGCTATCTACATCTATCTTCGATTACGAATCAAAATGCAGATGCGTTGTCACCTGTGAGGACTAAGATGGAATGTCTCGTTTCTAGCAAAGAAAGTACCAACAAAACAACAAACAAGTAAAATGTTGTGATGGCCTGTAGGTAACAGAAGTCAATGGACGTTTGTTTCGGACCGTGTTTTGTGATAGTTTTTGCAGGAGGTATATAACAATAGTAGAACTAAGATGGGCTTAATTATTATAAAGATAATAATCATGAATGCGGTATGACTTTGTTCTTTAAATATTTATGAAAAATTATTTTATCACAAAGATAAAAAGTAGTAGTAGCAGTAGTAGCCTATGAAAACTCCACTACTGAACAAAAGCCACAAATCCATATAAATATATGTTGTAACTGAATCAATCAATATTATCTCTTTGTGGTGAGTATTACGGCTGACCAGACTGATCTCTTCACGGCAATAATTCCGCGGTAACAATGTAATTTATGTCAACATATTCCTTTGTAACTTAACTGCAAAAACTTTGATCAATTCAACGAAACTAACTCAGAATACCAAATCAAGCTTCGAAGTTCGATCGTTTCAAGTTTATTTAATAAGAGGTCGTAGTCTATAAAATCAAACGCCTTGGACAAGTCAAAAAATAGACCTGTTGTTAGATAACCTTTATTTAATTTTGTCAGTATTGTTTGCACAATAGTAAATATTGCTAAAGTTGTCGACTTTCCTTTTTGGAAACCGAATTGATCTTTATTAATGATGTTGTATGTGTTGCAAAAATTAAGTTGCGATCTGCAGCTTGCCGCCGTGTTTGGCACTATAGGTCGGCCGATTGGGACGGGATGCGGTTTTTTTTGCATTCTACCCTTGGGGGCGGGTTTGCTTCTCGCCGGAAGATCCAGCGTTGTTGCCGATTCTGTTGCTGATGTGATACTTCAGGGTATGGAACTTTTTATTCCATCCTCTGTGGTGCCCATCGGAGGCAGATCCCAACCATGGTTTGGTCGCTCCTGCATCTAGCTAGCTAGCTGAAACTAGCATCACGCTATAAGCAGGAGTGCTACCAGGCCTGGGCTGACGCATCAACGTCTCGGGATGTAAACACCAGCGCTCTTAAAAAGAAGTACAATTCCGCCTCCAGGTCCTTGAAAAGTGTCATTGCCAAGGCAAAGTCAGAGCACATCGGCAGAATTGGCGAGAAACTAGTTCGCCTCCCTTCGGGAACACGTGCAGTCTGGTCTCTCGCCAAGGCTGTCCAAAGGAACTTCTGTCAGCCATCTCTGCCATCTCTGCACAGGGTGGACGACTCACTGGCCCATGAAGCAAAGGAGAAAGCCGATCTGCTAGGCTCTCTTTTTGCTTTCAACTCGACTCTAGATGACGGGGAGAATACACCGCCGAACATCCCGCGGTGTGAGTGCTCCATGCGGGAAGTGCTGTTTACACAGCGCTTGGTGCGTAAAGCACTCCTCTCCCTGGACGTCAACAAGTCGAGTGGGCCTGATGGAGTTCCACCTATTGTGCTGAAGACGTGTGCTCCGGAGTTGGAACCGGTTTTAACGCGTCTTTTTCGGTATTCCTACTCCCTAGGCGTAGTCCCGGACTCTTAAAAGACAGCTTTGGTGCACCCGATCCCTAAAATGGGCGACCGCTCAGATCCGTCCAACTACAGGCCTATCGCCATCACCTACTTGTTCTCCAAAGTAATGGAAACGATTATTAACAGCAGCTCATGCGGTACCTTGAGGATCACCAGCTGATTAGTGACTGCCAGTACGGTTTCCGTCGAGGTCGCTCAGCTGGTGATCTTCTGGTCTACCTGACCCATAGATGGGCGAAGGCAGTAGAGTCAAAGGGGGAGGCGTTGGCCGTTAGTTTGGACATAGCGAAGGCTTTCGATCGGGTTTGGCATAAAGCGCTTCTTTCGAAGCTGCCTTCCTATGGGTTTCCCGAGAAATTGTCTAATTGGATCGCCAGCTTCTTGCAGATCTGAGCATCAAGGTGGTAATAGACGGTGCATGCTCCGATTACAAGCCCATTAACGCTGGTGTTCCACAAGGCTGCGTGCTATCACCAACGCTGTTTCTTCTGCATATCAATGATATGTTGCAAAACCAGTAACATTCATTGCTATGCAGACGACAGCACTGGTGATGCTTTATACAACCGGCCGTGCCAATATTTCTCGGGAAAACGTCGCCGAGTACCGGAACAAACTTGTGTCTGGAGTCGAGACTTTGTTGAATAAAGTCTCAGACTGGGGGCGACTAAATCTAGTCCAGTTCAATCCCCAGAAGACACAAGTTTGCGCGTTTACCGCTAAAAAGATTCCTTTTGTCGTATCTCCTTAGTTTCAAGGCACTCCCCTTTTTGCCTCAGCCAGTATCGGAATCCTCGGTGTCGACATATCATGTGACGTGCAGTTTCGTGGTCACTTGGAAGAGAAGGTCAAATTGGCCTCTAAAAAGCTTGGCGTGCTCAGCAGAGCGGGACAGTATTTCATGCGGGCACACCGCTTGCAACTTTACAAGGCGCAGGTTCGGCCTCACATGGAATACTGTTCCCATCTCTGGGCAGGGGCCCCCCAGTGCCAGCTCCTTCCAATTGACCGCATCCAGCGCAGAGCGGTTTGAATCGTCGACGACCAAGTTCTTTCCGATCGGCTCGACTCACTGGCACTGCGTAGAGAGGTTGCATCTCTTTGCGTATTTTATCGCATCTACAACGGGGAGTGCTCTGAGGAATTGTTCGGACTAATTCCAGCCGCTCAATTTCACCATCGCACCTCGTGACAGAACTTGCGATACCATCCATATCCAATATAGGGTACCTGCAGACCCCCTGGCGAGTAATAAATCCTCTAAATCTGCTTACCTTGGTAAGGGGTCTCTGCCAAGGTGGACCTTTAATTCCCCCATACTCGTGGGTACAGAAAATGGAACACCAAGAACATAAAAACAAAACCGCCGGCAACGGCAACGTAGAGGAGAGGAGGAACGATGCGGGGACAGAGTCCGACGCCGCATCGAGCAGCGTGGGAAGCTCAGAGAGCTCCCGACGCGTGGAGCCTGGGACCGCGGAGACCAGTAAGTTCTTCCGCAAGCGGTCCAGGCGGGATGGCGACCAGGGGTCGTCAGCCGGTGAAGAGGAGGCTTCGGCCCGGAAAATCCCCACCAACAGGCGAGGCGGGCTGAGAGGCAAGGGGACGGGGCCCTCTGACAATCAGAGTGCCAAACAAGCGGCAAAGCATGCCGAGGAGGGGCGCCACCCGGGCGATACGGCTCGGGTATCAGGCGAAGAGACGGATGCGACTGGCGGCTCCGAGGTGGAGCGTAAGGCCAGATTCGTAAAGGAGGTGGAGGCCGCGATCAAGGTCGTGGCCCACAAGCAAAAGGCCTCCTCAAAGTTAAAGGCCATTCCCGCGGCCTCCGCCTCCATCATGGCGGCTGCGGAGGCCAACTTTGTTGGGGCCGAGCCTAATGCGAACGAGGTAGCGAAGCTGCGGGCGGACGTGACCCGCCTGACGTCCGCCATGGAGACTTTCCAGAAGGAGAACGAGAAGCTCCGCGCAGACCTGGCCAGTCTACGTGAGCCTGCCTCTCGCGCGGCGCTCCAGACGCAGCGCCCAAGCCAGCCCGTGCCGGTGGAGAACCAGGTTCTGAACCTGGTCCGGCAGGAACTGGCTGCCTTCCAGCACCGGTTCTCCGTGCTGGAGGGCGACCGCGGACGCTCTGGCTGCGATGCTCAGAGCGTCCCTGGACGCGGACGAGGCCAGAGTGTCTAGGCCCGTCAGATGCCCAGACCTTCGCATCATGGGTCTGGACGACTCGGTATCGGAGGAGGAGTTGGTGGCCGCCGTCGCCAGGTCCGGGGGGTGCACTACTGACCAGGTCAGGTCAGGCGCCATACGCCCGGACCAACAGGGTATGCATGCCGCCACGGTGTGCTGCCCCGTTACGGCGGCCAAAACCATAGTGGAGGGCCGAAGGCTTCTGGTGGGCTGGGTCTCAGCGCAGGTTAAGCTGCTGGAGCCCAGACCTCTAAGGTGCTACCGCTGTCTCGTGGGGCACCACGCATCTGTGAAATGCGCCTCGGAGGTTGACCGCAGTGGCCTTTGCTTCCGCTGCTGTCAGCCCGGACACATATCGGCGACCTGCTGCGCCACGCCGCACTGTGATGCATGTGCGGCGACCGGCAAGCCAGCCGATCACCGGGCCGAAAGCAGGGCCTGCGTGCCACCCGCCAAGGCCAAGGCAGCGGGTAGGGGAGGGCCCTCCGCCGCCACCGCCACTGTGGCCACCGCCGCAGCCGCAACTGCCGCCGCCGCCGCTGTCACTGTCGCTGCCGCCGCTTGGGGTTTGGGGTTCTCGTCGTAGAGATGTGCGGGGTAGGATGGTGGAAGACTGGGCTCTAGAGACAGGCCTGGTCGTCCTAAATCGGGGTTCTGTCCCCACGTGTGTGCGGATGCGGGGCGAGTCGGTGGTGGACATTTCGTTCGCTAGCCCCGCTCTGTCGCCGCGTGCCATTGACTGGCGTGTCATGGAGGGGGTGGAGACCTACTCCGACCACCGGTACATCTGGTTTGACGTCTCCACCCAGCCCTCGAGCGCGGCAGTCCAACAGGCCCCGAGTGGTCCGCGTTGGGCGCTGAAGCAGCTGGACCGGGAGCTCCTCCTGGAAGCCTCGATCGTGCAGGCCTGGGTGTCATCACCGGACAGGCCTGCCGACGTCAATGATGAGGCAGGGTGGTTTCAGGAGGCCATGTCCGAGATATGTGACGTGGCAATGCCCCGCGTCCGGCCAGGAAGCGCCCGGCGTCAGGTGTATTGGTGGTCGCGTGGGCTGACGTCTCTGCGCGAGGCGTGTGTCGCCGCGCGGCACCTGTACGCCAGGCATCGCAGGTTCCGCATTCGTCCACCGAATGCGGCAGCCATTAAGGCTGAGCTGTACGAGGTATACAGAGCGGCGAAGACCGCCCTCCGGGAGGCTGTCCTGCGGGCCCGGGATCGGGCCCGTGAGGAGATGCTGGAGACTCTCGATAGAGATCCGTGGGGGCGCCCTTACAAGATGGTGCGGGATAAACTCCGCACCTGGCCCCCTCCGCTGACGCAGAGTCTCCGGCCTCAGCTCGTGGAGAATGTAGTGAGCGCTCTGTTCCCTGCGCGAGGGGAACATCCGCCCCTAACTATGGCTCCGCCACCTGCGGTGCCAGAAGCGGACCACCAGGACGACGACGACGACATCCCGGAAGACGGTCCCTTCCGGGATGTCGTAGACCTGAGAGTGGCGGTACGTAGGCTCAAGGCCAGGAATACCGCCCCAGGACCCGATGGCTTGCCTGGCAAAACCTGGGTCGTGGCCTCGGAGGCTCTCGGACCCCGACTGGAGGGGCTCCTAAGCGCATGCTTGGAGAGAGGCCAATTCCAGCTTCGTTGGAAGACGGGGAAGCTGGTCCTCATTCGGAAGCCGGGGCGCCCTGCGGACTCTCCGTCCGCATACCGGCCCGTGGTGCTGCTCGACGAGGTAGGCAAGCTCTTTGAAAGAGTCATTGCAAACCGCCTCGCCGAGCACCTTGCGGGGACGGGGCCGGATCTTGCGGAACACCAGTTTGGTTTCCGCAAGAGGCGCTCTAACGCCATCATGCGCGTGAGAGCCCTCACGACGGGGGACGCAGTGGCCAGGCGGGGGGGTTGTCTTGACGATGTCAAGAGACATCGCCAACGCCTTCAACTCCATACCATGGAGCTGCATTAGGGAGGCACCCCGGTATCACTGGGTGCCGACCTATCTCCGTCGTATAGTCAGGGACTATCTGGCGGACAGGGCCGTCATCTACCCCGGTCGCAACGGTGAGTGGAACCGGCGAGAGATGTCGTGCGGTGTCCCACAGGGTTCGGTTCTGGGGCCGCCCCTGTGAAACATCAGTTACGACTGGGTGCTGCCCGCCGACCTCCCTACCGGCGTCAGCATAGTTTGCTACGTTGACGACACGCTGGTACTGGCACAAGGGGGGTCGTACGAGGCGGCGGCGAAAACTATGACACGCGGGGTTGTGATAGTCGTTGAGAGGATCCGGCAACTGCGTCTCGAGGTGGCTCTGCACAAGTCCGAGGCCATGCACTTCCATGGTCCTCGGAACAGGCCACCACCGGTATCCTCAGTGATAGTAGGAGGGGTATCCATCGGCGTCGAGTCGACGTTGAAGTACCTAGGACTCGTCCTCGACGGCCGATGGAACTTCGTTGAGCACTTCCGACGTTTGGCTCCCAAACTGGAACGGACCGGGGCTGCCTTCAGGCGGCTCCTGCCGAACCTGGGGGGGGCCAAACGCCTCCTGCCGGAGGCTCTACGCGGGGATCGTGCGGTCCATGGCCCTTTACGGGGCTCCGGTGTGGGCGCGTGATTTGGCACGGCTTGCCGTCCACCACCTGAACGCACGCAAAAGGGTGGTTGCCGTGAAAATGGTTCGCGGCTACCGCACGATCTCCCGCGAGGCGGCGAGCCTCCTTGCCGGATTGCCGCCTTGGGATCTGGAGGCGATAGTCCTCGCGCGCCTGCACGAATGGCGCGCGGAGGCACTATGCCGGGGGGAAACCCCGCTGCCGCGGCAAGTGTTCGCGCAGCGGACAGACTTCCGGCATGATCTCATGGCGACATGGAGAGAGCGACTGTCGCAACCCCGTGCCGGGCACGCCACTGTAGCGGCGATAAGACCCCTCTTTGAGGAGTGGCTTGAGAGACGCCACGGCGTCCTCACCTTCCGCCTGACGCAGGTCCTCGCCGGACACAGTGTGTTCGGGAGGTTCCTGCACCGAATCGGGCGGGAGGAAACGCCCGGGTGCTCCCACTGCGAGGATCGACCGGAGGACACGGTGGAGCACACCGTGGAGGTGTGCCCTGCTTGGGTGGAGCACCGCCGTGTCCTCGTAGCGGCGATAGGCTGCGGCGACCTCTCGCGTCCGGCCCTGGTCGAAGCCATGTTCCGGAGCGAGACGGAATGGGATGCCGTCACCACCTTCTGCGAAGCAGTGATGCTAGCGAAGGAGGTGGCGGAGCGGGAGAAGGAGAGAGCAGCAGCTTTCCTTACCGGCCGTCGCGGGAGACGCCCCGCGCGTCGGGGGCTACGTCGTGGCCCCCGGCCACCGTAGGCGCGGGCCTGTGGACGGCGAGCAATGGGTAGTTCGCCGTCCGTCTGTCTAACGACGACAGGCCGTGTCGACGGCGCGTTTTGTTCCACGCGCGCCTCAAAAAGCTGTCAGCAGCGTGAAGGGGCCCGCAAGGGCCGACGCCTGCCGGGGCTGCGGGCTGTTCGAAAGAGATACCGCGGCTCCGGAACGTAAGGGCACTGAAGGAACACGGATGGTTTTTAGTCAGTAAAAGTCTGACACTCCCTTCCGCTCCACCCAAAGCGAAAGGCGTCATTAGACGATTTTCCATCCGCAAAAAAAAAAGCAAGCTTATTTAAAAACGCCGAGCTCAAATTTGAGTTTGCATCAATATGCAGCACAATCAATATTAAGCAAATCTCTTTTATAATGCAGTCGAGATGGCGTATTCGTCGAAATAATTAATTACAGCGGCAGTGGATTAAGAGGAGATGTAAAGAAATATAAACAATGAAACAAGTCCCTCTTGAAATTAGGTTATCTTATAATTTCTTCGTTGTAAGTATGATAATATAACGTTATGTTTTTATAGTGAGAAAAGAAAGCATAAGAAAAGCTATGCAGAAATGCAAATAACAATAGATGGTACTAAACTTTCGTGAATCCTTTTAATTTGATTGTGCGATACGTGTTATTGAAGGAAATTAACTCTGAATTTAATCTGTGTATGGATAATTTAAACTTCTTGCAGATCTGAGCATCAAGGTGGTAATAGACGGTGCATGCTCCGATTACAAGCCCATTAACGCTGGTGTTCCACAAGGCTGCGTGCTATCACCAACGCTGTTTCTTCTGCATATCAATGATATGTTGCAAACCAGTAACATTCATTGCTATGCAGACGACAGCACTGGTGATGCTTTATACACCGGCCGTGCCAATATTTCTCGGGAAAACGTCGCCGAGTACCGGAACAAACTTGTGTCTGGAGTCGAGACTTTGTTGAATAAAGTCTCAGACTGGGGGCGACTAAATCTAGTCCAGTTCAATCCCCAGAAGACACAAGTTTGCGCGTTTACCGCTAAAAAGATTCCTTTTGTCGTATCTCCTTAGTTTCAAGGCACTCCCCTTTTTGCCTCAGCCAGTATCGGAATCCTCGGTGTCGACATATCATGTGACGTGCAGTTTCGTGGTCACTTGGAAGAGAAGGTCAAATTGGCCTCTAAAAAGCTTGGCGTGCTCAGCAGAGCGGGACAGTATTTCATGCGGGCACACCGCTTGCAACTTTACAAGGCGCAGGTTCGGCCTCACATGGAATACTGTTCCCATCTCTGGGCAGGGGCCCCCCAGTGCCAGCTCCTTCCAATTGACCGCATCCAGCGCAGAGCGGTTTGAATCGTCGACGACCAAGTTCTTTCCGATCGGCTTGACTCACTGGCACTGCGTAGAGAGGTTGCATCTCTTTGCGTATTTTATCGCATCTACAACGGGGAGTGCTCTGAGGAATTGTTCGGACTAATTCCAGCCGCTCAATTTCACCATCGCACCTCGTGACAGAACTTGCGATACCATCCATATCCAATATAGGGTACCTGCAGACCCCCTGGCGAGTAATAAATCCTCTAAATCTGCTTACCTTGGTAAGGGGTCTCTGCCAAGGTGGACCTTTAATTCCCCCATACTCGTGGGTACAGAAAATGGAACACCAAGAACATAAAAACAAAACCGCCGGCAACGGCAACGTAGAGGAGAGGAGGAACGATGCGGGGACAGAGTCCGACGCCGCATCGAGCAGCGTGGGAAGCTCAGAGAGCTCCCGACGCGTGGAGCCTGGGACCGCGGAGACCAGTAAGTTCTTCCGCAAGCGGTCCAGGCGGGATGGCGACCAGGGGTCGTCAGCCGGTGAAGAGGAGGCTTCGGCCCGGAAAATCCCCACCAACAGGCGAGGCGGGCTGAGAGGCAAGGGGACGGGGCCCTCTGACAATCAGAGTGCCAAACAAGCGGCAAAGCATGCCGAGGAGGGGCGCCACCCGGGCGATACGGCTCGGGTATCAGGCGAAGAGACGGATGCGACTGGCGGCTCCGAGGTGGAGCGTAAGGCCAGATTCGTAAAGGAGGTGGAGGCCGCGATCAAGGTCGTGGCCCACAAGCAAAAGGCCTCCTCAAAGTTAAAGGCCATTCCCGCGGCCTCCGCCTCCATCATGGCGGCTGCGGAGGCCAACTTTGTTGGGGCCGAGCCTAATGCGAACGAGGTAGCGAAGCTGCGGGCGGACGTGGCCCGCCTGACGTCCGCCATGGAGACTTTCCAGAAGGAGAACGAGAAGCTCCGCGCAGACCTGGCCAGTCTACGTGAGCCTGCCTCTCGCGCGGCGCTCCAGACGCAGCGCCCAAGCCAGCCCGACTCGTCCTCGACGGCCGATGGAACTTCGTTGAGCACTTCCGACGTTTGGCTCCCAAACTGGAACGGACCGGGGCTGCCTTCAGGCGGCTCCTGCCGAACCTGGGGGGGGCCAAACGCCTCCTGCCGGAGGCTCTACGCGGGGATCGTGCGGTCCATGGCCCTTTACGGGGCTCCGGTGTGGGCGCGTGATTTGGCACGGCTTGCCGTCCACCACCTGAACGCACGCAAAAGGGTGGTTGCCGTGAAAATGGTTCGCGGCTACCGCACGATCTCCCGCGAGGCGGCGAGCCTCCTTGCCGGATTGCCGCCTTGGGATCTGGAGGCGATAGTCCTCGCGCGCCTGCACGAATGGCGCGCGGAGGCACTATGCCGGGGGGAAACCCCGCTGCCGCGGCAAGTGTTCGCGCAGCGGACAGACTTCCGGCATGATCTCATGGCGACATGGAGAGAGCGACTGTCGCAACCCCGTGCCGGGCACGCCACTGTAGCGGCGATAAGACCCCTCTTTGAGGAGTGGCTTGAGAGACGCCACGGCGTCCTCACCTTCCGCCTGACGCAGGTCCTCGCCGGACACAGTGTGTTCGGGAGGTTCCTGCACCGAATCGGGCGGGAGGAAACGCCCGGGTGCTCCCACTGCGAGGATCGACCGGAGGACACGGTGGAGCACACCGTGGAGGTGTGCCCTGCTTGGGTGGAGCACCGCCGTGTCCTCGTAGCGGCGATAGGCTGCGGCGACCTCTCGCGTCCGGCCCTGGTCGAAGCCATGTTCCGGAGCGAGACGGAATGGGATGCCGTCACCACCTTCTGCGAAGCAGTGATGCTAGCGAAGGAGGTGGCGGAGCGGGAGAAGGAGAGAGCAGCAGCTTTCCTTACCGGCCGTCGCGGGAGACGCCCCGCGCGTCGGGGGCTACGTCGTGGCCCCCGGCCACCGTAGGCGCGGGCCTGTGGACGGCGAGCAATGGGTAGTTCGCCGTCCGTCTGTCTAACGACGACAGGCCGTGTCGACGGCGCGTTTTGTTCCACGCGCGCCTCAAAAAGCTGTCAGCAGCGTGAAGGGGCCCGCAAGGGCCGACGCCTGCCGGGGCTGCGGGCTGTTCGAAAGAGATACCGCGGCTCCGGAACGTAAGGGCACTGAAGGAACACGGATGGTTTTTAGTCAGTAAAAGTCTGACACTCCCTTCCGCTCCACCCAAAGCGAAAGGCGTCATTAGACGATTTTCCATCCGCAAAAAAAAAAGCAAGCTTATTTAAAAACGCCGAGCTCAAATTTGAGTTTGCATCAATATGCAGCACAATCAATATTAAGCAAATCTCTTTTATAATGCAGTCGAGATGGCGTATTCGTCGAAATAATTAATTACAGCGGCAGTGGATTAAGAGGAGATGTAAAGAAATATAAACAATGAAACAAGTCCCTCTTGAAATTAGGTTATCTTATAATTTCTTCGTTGTAAGTATGATAATATAACGTTATGTTTTTATAGTGAGAAAAGAAAGCATAAGAAAAGCTATGCAGAAATGCAAATAACAATAGATGGTACTAAACTTTCGTGAATCCTTTTAATTTGATTGTGCGATACGTGTTATTGAAGGAAATTAACTCTGAATTTAATCTGTGTATGGATAATTTAAACTTCTTGCAGATCTGAGCATCAAGGTGGTAATAGACGGTGCATGCTCCGATTACAAGCCCATTAACGCTGGTGTTCCACAAGGCTGCGTGCTATCACCAACGCTGTTTCTTCTGCATATCAATGATATGTTGCAAACCAGTAACATTCATTGCTATGCAGACGACAGCACTGGTGATGCTTTATACACCGGCCGTGCCAATATTTCTCGGGAAAACGTCGCCGAGTACCGGAACAAACTTGTGTCTGGAGTCGAGACTTTGTTGAATAAAGTCTCAGACTGGGGGCGACTAAATCTAGTCCAGTTCAATCCCCAGAAGACACAAGTTTGCGCGTTTACCGCTAAAAAGATTCCTTTTGTCGTATCTCCTTAGTTTCAAGGCACTCCCCTTTTTGCCTCAGCCAGTATCGGAATCCTCGGTGTCGACATATCATGTGACGTGCAGTTTCGTGGTCACTTGGAAGAGAAGGTCAAATTGGCCTCTAAAAAGCTTGGCGTGCTCAGCAGAGCGGGACAGTATTTCATGCGGGCACACCGCTTGCAACTTTACAAGGCGCAGGTTCGGCCTCACATGGAATACTGTTCCCATCTCTGGGCAGGGGCCCCCCAGTGCCAGCTCCTTCCAATTGACCGCATCCAGCGCAGAGCGGTTTGAATCGTCGACGACCAAGTTCTTTCCGATCGGCTTGACTCACTGGCACTGCGTAGAGAGGTTGCATCTCTTTGCGTATTTTATCGCATCTACAACGGGGAGTGCTCTGAGGAATTGTTCGGACTAATTCCAGCCGCTCAATTTCACCATCGCACCTCGTGACAGAACTTGCGATACCATCCATATCCAATATAGGGTACCTGCAGACCCCCTGGCGAGTAATAAATCCTCTAAATCTGCTTACCTTGGTAAGGGGTCTCTGCCAAGGTGGACCTTTAATTCCCCCATACTCGTGGGTACAGAAAATGGAACACCAAGAACATAAAAACAAAACCGCCGGCAACGGCAACGTAGAGGAGAGGAGGAACGATGCGGGGACAGAGTCCGACGCCGCATCGAGCAGCGTGGGAAGCTCAGAGAGCTCCCGACGCGTGGAGCCTGGGACCGCGGAGACCAGTAAGTTCTTCCGCAAGCGGTCCAGGCGGGATGGCGACCAGGGGTCGTCAGCCGGTGAAGAGGAGGCTTCGGCCCGGAAAATCCCCACCAACAGGCGAGGCGGGCTGAGAGGCAAGGGGACGGGGCCCTCTGACAATCAGAGTGCCAAACAAGCGGCAAAGCATGCCGAGGAGGGGCGCCACCCGGGCGATACGGCTCGGGTATCAGGCGAAGAGACGGATGCGACTGGCGGCTCCGAGGTGGAGCGTAAGGCCAGATTCGTAAAGGAGGTGGAGGCCGCGATCAAGGTCGTGGCCCACAAGCAAAAGGCCTCCTCAAAGTTAAAGGCCATTCCCGCGGCCTCCGCCTCCATCATGGCGGCTGCGGAGGCCAACTTTGTTGGGGCCGAGCCTAATGCGAACGAGGTAGCGAAGCTGCGGGCGGACGTGGCCCGCCTGACGTCCGCCATGGAGACTTTCCAGAAGGAGAACGAGAAGCTCCGCGCAGACCTGGCCAGTCTACGTGAGCCTGCCTCTCGCGCGGCGCTCCAGACGCAGCGCCCAAGCCAGCCCGACTCGTCCTCGACGGCCGATGGAACTTCGTTGAGCACTTCCGACGTTTGGCTCCCAAACTGGAACGGACCGGGGCTGCCTTCAGGCGGCTCCTGCCGAACCTGGGGGGGCCAAACGCCTCCTGCCGGAGGCTCTACGCGGGGATCGTGCGGTCCATAGCCCTTTACGGGGCTCCGGTGTGGGCGCGTGATTTGGCGCGGCTTGCCGTCCACCACCTGAACGCACGCAAAAGGGTGGTTGCCGTGAAAATGGTTCGCGGCTACCGCACGATCTCCCGCGAGGCGGCGAGCCTCCTTGCCGGATTGCCGCCTTGGGATCTGGAGGCGATAGTCCTCGCGCGCCTGCACGAATGGCGCGCGGAGGCACTATGCCGGGGGGAAACCCCGCTGCCGCGGCAAGTGTTCGCGCAGCGGACAGACTTCCGGCATGATCTCATGGCGACATGGAGAGAGCGACTGTCGCAACCCCGTGCCGGGCACGCCACTGTAGCGGCGATAAGACCCCTCTTTGAGGAGTGGCTTGAGAGACGCCACGGCGTCCTCACCTTCCGCCTGACGCAGGTCCTCGCCGGACACAGTGTGTTCGGGAGGTTCCTGCACCGAATCGGGCGGGAGGAAACGCCCGGGTGCTCCCACTGCGAGGATCGACCGGAGGACACGGTGGAGCACACCGTGGAGGTGTGCCCTGCTTGGGTGGAGCACCGCCGTGTCCTCGTAGCGGCGATAGGCTGCGGCGACCTCTCGCGTCCGGCCCTGGTCGAAGCCATGTTCCGGAGCGAGACGGAATGGGATGCCGTCACCACCTTCTGCGAAGCAGTGATGCTAGCGAAGGAGGTGGCGGAGCGGGAGAAGGAGAGAGCAGCAGCTTTCCTTACCGGCCGTCGCGGGAGACGCCCCGCGCGTCGGGGGCTACGTCGTGGCCCCCGGCCACCGTAGGCGCGGGCCTGTGGACGGCGAGCAATGGGTAGTTCGCCGTCCGTCTGTCTAACGACGACAGGCCGTGTCGACGGCGCGTTTTGTTCCACGCGCGCCTCAAAAAGCTGTCAGCAGCGTGAAGGGGCCCGCAAGGGCCGACGCCTGCCGGGGCTGCGGGCTGTTCGAAAGAGATACCGCGGCTCCGGAACGTAAGGGCACTGAAGGAACACGGATGGTTTTTAGTCAGTAAAAGTCTGACACTCCCTTCCGCTCCACCCAAAGCGAAAGGCGTCATTAGACGATTTTCCATCCGCAAAAAAAAAAGCAAGCTTATTTAAAAACGCCGAGCTCAAATTTGAGTTTGCATCAATATGCAGCACAATCAATATTAAGCAAATCTCTTTTATAATGCAGTCGAGATGGCGTATTCGTCGAAATAATTAATTACAGCGGCAGTGGATTAAGAGGAGATGTAAAGAAATATAAACAATGAAACAAGTCCCTCTTGAAATTAGGTTATCTTATAATTTCTTCGTTGTAAGTATGATAATATAACGTTATGTTTTTATAGTGAGAAAAGAAAGCATAAGAAAAGCTATGCAGAAATGCAAATAACAATAGATGGTACTAAACTTTCGTGAATCCTTTTAATTTGATTGTGCGATACGTGTTATTGAAGGAAATTAACTCTGAATTTAATCTGTGTATGGATAATTTAAACACGAGCATTGCATAAAAATGTTACAGTCGTATTAAATACCGGGTTATTGCATAATGTTTTTGCAGTATTTCATGATAAGGAAAACGCTACTACTTGTACGTGGATCACTTAGTTGTCTGGAAAGCTTCTTATATAAAGTTCTGCTTTGAGTTCGCTATAACAATGGTCGAGAATTTTGATATTACGTAGGAGTAACGAAATTGCTGCATTTTTCAGGAATTCTTGTCTGGCTGTATGGATTTTGACATCTTTTTAACGAATATGCAAAGCGTTTGGTGAAAATGTGATAAGCCTAGAGTCCGAATACCATAGATTTAATAAATTTTAAAAGAAAACAAATATATGTGTTACAAGAACACGACAGACAAGTTAAGTATTTAGTATTTATAACTGAATACTTGTGTATTAGGAGAAGGTATGTTAGTTGTTGATCACTCCGCTATACAGCTCAATAACTGGCTGCGTTTGGCACTATTGTATCTAAACAGCTAACTTTGCTCGAAGAAGTCATATCGATACTTTTAAATTTTCTTGCAAAAAGGAATCAGACATCTTGAAACAGAAACAGAAACTTTATTATTCAATATAGAATATAAGCAATACTTATTGAAAGTCACTCTTTGTATAATTACCACTGGTTCGAAAAAAACCTCTGCCCTGGAAAGAAACAGCAAGAAACCCAGCGGGACTTTTTTTAAATAACAGCTTACAATCATGTATGTTACACAAATTAACAACACAAAAAATTTGAAATAGCATGGTAGCGATCACCTCATTTCCAGGGATTATTATCATCTATAAATTCTTTAATACTATAATAACCCTTTTTATACAAACTTAGTTTAATAAAGTTTTTGAACTTTGAGCAGGTCAAATTTTGTATATTTTCTGGAATTTTATTGTAAAAGCGTATACATCGCCCCAAAAATGAATTACTGACTCGATGGAGTCGAGTAACTGGTACTACTAGCTTGTGTCTATTCCAAGTATTTACAGAATGAATATCACTTATTTTTGCAAAACTACTTTAATTTTGTGCCGTGTAGTGGCGGTTAAGAATATCCACTACCCCATATCTTCCCGTGGGTGTCGTAAAAGGCGATAAAGGGAGACAGGCAGGAGATGGGCAGCAGCATCTTCCTGTTAACAGCAAGAATACAATAAAAAAACTGCGGTTGCCAACCTGCTCGCCAAGCGTGGCAACTATAGCAAATTCCCCCTATGAATGAAAGTAACAAAGAGACGGCCCCCAGTCCCCGGCGGCCCCGCTATTCCTGGCTACGGTGGCGACCATGGTAACGGCGGGGCAGGGGGTGCTAAGAATCTCCGGTGGAGGTTTGGTTGCCACCTATGACGACTCGACCTGGCAACATACAACGCAAGCTCCCTGAGGACTGACGAGAAGATTGTGGAGCTGGAAGAAGAGATAGACAAGTTACGCTGGCATATTATAGGATAATCCGAAGTCCGAAGACACGATAATCAACGAATCCGGCAACTTGCTCTATCACCGGGCGGGCGACCATCTGTCCCAAGGAGGTGTCGGATTTATCGTCCACAAGTCTCTCGTTAACAACGTTGTAAAGATTGAGAGTGTGTCGACGAAGGTTGCGTACCTTATACTCAGAATCACCAAACGGTATTCGCTGTAGGTCATACAGGTTTACGCACCAACGTCGGCACACCCCGATTAGGAGGTGGAGGAAATGTATGAGGATATCTCTAGAGCCATGCATTCCTCCAAAACCCAATATACGGTGTAAATGGGAGACTTCAATGCAAAACTAGGCACAAGAAAGAATGGTGAGCTGAAAGTAGGGAAATTTGGAATAGGGCAACGGAACCCAAAGGACCAGCAGCTGGCCGACTTCATGGAGAAAGAAGGACTCTTTATGATGAACTCTTTTTTCCAGAAGCGGCCCCACAGGAAGTGGACCTGGTCGAGCCCCGACGGTTCGATAAAAAATGAGTTTGACTTCACTATGACGACCAGACGACAACTGTTCAGTGATGTCTCCATGATTGCGAGGGTGAAAACTGGTAGCGATCACCAAATGGTTAGAGGCACACTGAACTTAAACGTTAAGTTGGAGAGGTCTCGTCTAATGAAGTCAACGCTCCTTTCCCTTCGTGCTCTAACTAATCCAAAGTCCCGAAACCTTTCAGCTCGAGTTACAAAACCGTTTTCAGTGCCTAGAAGACTGCAATGAAGTGGACGATATGAATGACGAGCTCGTGGAAACTGTCCATGCGGTCGGAGCTAAGTTCTGCAAGACCCGCCGCAGAAGAACACAAAAACTCTCCGATCACACACTTAATCTCATGGTTGTTAGATGGGAGATGAAGCTACATTCTTCAACAGATTTAACAGCATACAGGCAACTGAACATTTAGATCTCCACATGCATGCGGCGGGACTTAGGCAACTTCAATACAGCTCGTATAGAAGAAGCGATCGAGCGGTCTTTGCAAGAGATCTGTCTGCCAGAAAGAGCCAACTGTCAAAGCTAAAGACAGAGTGTGGCAGCATTGTTTTCGGGGCACCTGAGATTTTGAGTGAGATTGAGAGGTTCTATGGGCAGCTGTACACGTCATCGTTGGAGCCACACGCAAGTGAGAGTAACGATCCAAGAGCGAGTCTTATCCGACATTATTCCGATGATATCCCGGACGTCAGCGTGAGCGAGATTAGAATGGCTCTCCAGGACCCTAAAAACGGCAAGGCCCCAGGCGAGGATGGAATAACAGCGGAACTTATGAAAGCGGGTTGTAAACCGGTTTTTGACGTCCTTCAGAAGCTCTTTAATTCCGTCCTCCATGGTGGCATTACACCGAAGGCGTGGAGCAGAAGTGCGGTGGTCTTGTTCTTCAAGGAAGGCGACAACGCTCTCTTGAAGAACTTTAGACCGATTTCCCTTCTGAGCCGCGTCTACGTGCTGTTTTCAAAAGTCATTACGAATCGTCTCGCGCGCAGACTTGACGACTTCCAGCCTCCCGAACAAGCCAGTTTCCGAAAAGGCTTTAGCACCATAGACCACATACATACCCTTCAGCAAATTGTACAGAAGTCAGAGGAGTACAATTTGTCAATATGTCTGGCGTATGTGGACTATGAGAAAGCCTTTGATTCCGTCGAAATTTAGGCGGTGCTGCAGTCCCTTCAGCGGTGCCAAGTTGACTGTCGGTATATCGAAGTGCTGAAGTGCTTGTACAGTAGGGCAACGATGGCTATCCGAGTACAGAACCAGAGTACGAAAACTATCCAATTGCAGAGAGGTGTAAGACAGGGTGATGTCATATCCCCGAAACTCTTCACCGCTGCATTGGAAGACGTTTTCAAGCTTCTGGACTGTAAAGTATACGGTATCAACATCAATGGCGAGTAAAGAATGGCGAGTACAGAAAAGTTGTATATTCAAAATTTCAGAAAGAGATTACTTTACTAAATTTACTAATATACATTATGTATATTCCTAAATTAAATACTTATAAATTTTATGTTTACTTATTGCATATTTATGCTACAACCCGATATTATTGAAGTAATGGCTTGGCAGGAATTTATCCGCACTTTACTACTTTAGAAATGAGATGCATATGCACCGCGATAGATCAAATCCAGACAATTATTTACAAGACAATAATATATAGGAATAAAACAATCGTGACATAAACAAATTGATATAAACCATAGATAACATGTATTTAATATAAACTATAGAAATAAGATGTCATTAATTTAATGAATCGTATACACGTTTTTAATAAAGTGCGCCTGTTCGTAACTAGAAATTGACATTATCGAATTAACTGGCTCACGTGCAATCATAGACTTAGAATATACTGTATATTCTATGTCTATGTGTGCAATATTCACTTTTTGTGTGCGTGACAATGATAATAATGTTACCTCCAAGAAAATAGCTTACACCTTTCTTAAAGGTCGGCAACGCATCTGCAATTCCCCTGGTGTTGCGGTTGTTCATGGGCGTCGGTAGTCACTTACCATCAGGTGAGCCGCATCTCGTTTGCCCCCTATTCTATAAAAAAAAATCGGGTGTTAGTTTAGTTCGTTATTTCTAAACATGATAGTCGTACTCCAAAGTGTATAGGATAGTAACTTTCAATAGATTGAAATAGTGTTTTGAAACTATTTGTTTCAAATTATTACCGAAAAATTACTTTTTGTTTGTATTGTAACAGACAACATAATAAAAGCCATAATTCTTAACGCAATGTTCCATGTTACTTTTAAGAGACTAAAATACAAATATATATTGATTCTTCATCGAGGATGGATATATACAAAGTGTGGCTCGAAGTAATCATTTTCACGTGGAATGTGTGTGTGTGTGTCACGTGTTTCCATAAAAAGTGTCTGTAAGATTTGGTAAATTGCTGAATTTTTACTTTTCTTTCAGCACCAATCATGTAAATAAATGGTTGATGCTTAAATATAATCAGAATTATGTATTGTTAAGGATATAAGTCTATTTATAGGGATTTTATCGCGTTTACTTTATATATTTTTAATTCCCAACTTTTCGGGTGCTTAAAGTTCAGCTTCAACCACCGAAGTTTAGTGGGTTACCACAAATACACAATGACAAACACAAAAATACTATCACTACTTAGAGGATACACAAGAGCACAAACTATGAATTTATACCCATTTTATATGAGTGAGATAACATTCCTATGTCTTAATGACAATGAAACCATGTTCAGTTTTGATATTCAGTCTCTATTTACATGCCTACCTGTTGAAGACTGCATTTCAATTGTTACTAGGAAACTAGAGCAAAACAACATTCCTGGAGAATATGCAGTATTACTCAGGCATTGTCTTACATCTGGCTATCTATTGTTGAAGAAAGAGTTCTGCAAGCATGTAGATGGCGTAGCCATGGACTCACCTGTATTTTTTATTGTTGTCGACATATTCACGGAGAACTTTAAGAGCAAAGCGCATCTTACTTCATCTGTAAATCCAAGCTTCCACAAGCGGTACGAAGATGTTACTTTCACAATTTTACCATCAGACAAAGCAATTGCATTTTTAGAACATCTTAATTCCAAAAACTCGAAAGTTCAATTTACTACGAAGTTAAAAGCAAATAATTCCTTAACTTTCTTAATACGTAGGTCACACTGTGTGTAGAAAAAAGACGCATATAAACCGATATATAAACAGTGAATCTCACCGGTTACACAGTTAGCCACTGTGAGAAAATCTTTGTTACAAAGAGTACAAGGAATCTGTGACAGCCAACACCCGGTCGCCAAGCTTGAACTTGATGGGAAATGCTTGCGCATAGCACTTGGTATCCGACTAGGAGCGGCGATTTGTCAACCCCATCAGTGCTGGTAGGTTTTCACGGCACATTTCTTTGTCGACGATGTCATCCAAAGGGCTTTTGTCTTTATAAATGTTCTCTCAGTTTTATAGCCTTGTAAATTAGTTAGAGACAATGACAGGAGACCCGACTGTATGACATTAGTCCCTTAGCAGAGAGGTAAATCCCGAGCGACCACCCAATAAGTTTTAAATATTGTATATAATAAAATATTGTATATATAAATTTAAATATTTATTGAAGTTGTGATAAACAAAACCAACTGAAACAAAATAATTGTCTTATTACAATTACTATTTTGCTGAATAAAGCTAAAGCTAAGTCTCGAGTAATAGATCAGTTAAAATTAGACGAGTTAAAATCCGTAACATTAGTGATGTGCCATAACATTAGTCATGTTCCGTAAGATTAGTGATGACATTACGCGTAAATATAAAAAATCATTAAAAAATCAATCACTATAATACAGTGGTTAACGATATAATTTTTCTTCCATTGCTTTTTTTATAGGAGAGGGGGCAAACGAGCATGCGTCTCACCTGATGGTAAGTGACTACCGCCGCCCATGAACAACTGCAACACCAAGGAGGAATTGCAGATGTGTTGCCTTTTAAAAAGGAGTACGCTCTTTTCTTTAAGGTTCCTAAGTCGTATCGGTCCGGAAAAATCGCTGATGGTAATCGATTCCACAAGGAAGTCGTGCGAGGAAGAAAACATCTTCTAAATCGCACAGTCGTGGACCGCCAATCATCCAGATGGTGTGGATGGTATCGTGAGTTCTGCTGCGATGTGCGTTCGTGAAATTTGGCGGCTGGGATTAATCCGAACAATTCCTCAGAGGACTCGCCATGGTAGATGCGAAAGACAATGCAAAGGGATGTAACATCTCTTCGCAGTGCCAATGAATCGAGCCGATCGGAAAGGACTCGGTCGTCCACTACTCGAGCCGCTCTGCGCTGGATGCGGTCATGTTGAAGGAGCTGGCACTGGGGAGCTCCTGCCCAGAGGTGGGAGCAGTATTCCATGTGAGGCCGAACCTGCGCCTTGTTAAGTTGCAGGCGGTGTGCCGACATGAAATACTGTCCCGCTCTGCTGAGCACGCCAAGCTTTTTAGAGGCCAATTTGGCTTTCTCTTCCAAGTGACCACGAAACTGCACGTCACTCGACATGTCGACTCCAAGGATTCCGATACTGGCTGAGGCAAGAAGCGGAGTCCCTTGAAACTGAAGAGATACGACAAAGGGGTTCTTTTTAGCGGTAAACGCGCAAACTTGTGTCTTTTGAGAATTAAAATGGACTAGATTTAGTCGCCCCAAATCCGAGACTTTGTTCAGCAAAGACTCGACTTCAGACAAAAGTTTGTTCCGGTACTCGGCGACGTTTTCCCGAGAAATATTGGCACCGTCGGTGTATAGAGCATCACCAGTGCTGTCATCCGCATAGCAATGAATGTTACCAGTTAGCAACATATCATTGATATGCAGAAGAAACAGAGTTGGTGATAGCGCACTGCCTTGTGGAAAAACAGCGTTAATAGGCTTGTAGTCGGAGCATGCACCGTCCACAACGACCTTGGTGCTTCGATCTGCAAGGAAGCTGGTGATCCAGTTGCACAATTTCTCGGACAGCCCATAGGAAGGGAGCTTCGAAAGAAGCGCTTTGTGCCAAACCCGATTAAAGGCCTTCGCAAAGTCTAAACTAATGGCCGACGCCTCCATTTTGGACTCTACTCCCTCCGCCCATCTATGAGTCAGGTAGACCAGAAGATCACCAGCTGATGGACCCCGACGAAAACCGTATTATCGGTCACTAATCAGCTGGTGATCCTCAAGGTATCGCATGAGCTTGCAGTTAATAATGGATTCCATTATTTTGGAGATCAAGGAGGTGATCGCGATAGGCCTATAGTTGGATGGGTCTGGGCGGTCGCCTTTTTTAGGGTTCGGGTGGACAAAAGCTGTCTTCCATGGGTTCGGGACTACGCCTTGGGAGTAGGAGTACCGGAAAAACGCGTTAGGACCGGTGGCAGCTCCGTAGCACACGTCCTCAACACAATTGGGGGGATTCCGTCAGGCCCACTCGACTTCTGGATATCCAGGGAGAGGAGTGCTTTGCGAACCGAGCGCTGTAAGAACATCACATCTGGCATGGAGCGCTCACACCGCGGGATGGTCGGCGGTGTTTTACCTCCGTCATCAAGAGTTGAGTTGAACGCAAAAAGGGAGCCTAAAATACCGGCTTTATCTTTTGCGGCTTGGGCCAGTGTGTCGTCCTCCCTGTGCAGAGATGGTAGTTATGGCTTACAAAAATTCCCTTGGACAGCCTTGGCGAGAAACCAGAATGCACGGGTTCCCGAAGGAAGGCGAACTAGTTTCTCGCCAATTCTGCCTATGTGCTCTGACTTTGCCTTGGCAATAACTCTTTTGAAGGACCTGGAGGCGAAGTTATACTTCTTTTTACACTTAAAAAGAAGTATAACTTCGCCTTCAGGTTGTTGTTGTTTGCTGATGTTTACATCTCGAATTGCCGAAGCCAAAGCCCACGCTTGATAACACTCCTGCTTACTACACGTGTGACTACATTATGACTACACGAATCATTAAAATTTTATATAATAAGTAGTCTGTTATCATATCTTTTAATTCACAGTGGTAACGCCAGTTAACAATTTAATTTATAAATATAATAGAATATTTGGTACATGACTTTAACCCCTCCCTTCCTTTTTCCTTTCGATATGCACGCACGGCCGTTGAAGGCGACACAATCGCCACACAATGGCAGTATAGTTACAATCGAGCAATACCCGCGACCACACCGCACGAGGACATTACGTCCTTCGCCCTTCGCTTTAATATTAATTATCACCTGTCATTGTGTCCTTGAAATTTCACAAATGTGACGCGCTTTCCGCGATTATAATAAGTCGAGAGTTAAGGAGTGTGTGATATCCTAGAACTGATCTAAGAGTGCGTGCGCCGAAACACGTGGTGACCTGCTGTGCTGCTTGCCCCGGGAGGAAGGCAAGGCAGGTTCCCTCACAAGGTTAGTGCGTGCATTCCACTCTCATCTATTTTCCTTGCCCCACTTGTTGTATATACCAAAAACAATCCACAAATCTTTATCGAAGAACTCAAGTTACTGGCGCGTCCACACAGTAACTGCATTGTTATTGGAAATAAGCTTGCCAAGAAGCGCAAACAGATTATAAGTTTTTTTTAATTTATTTATCAGATCAAAAAAAGAATACAGATAAAGAAATAACAAGAAATACAAAAAAAAGAAAGATACAGAGAAAACAACGGAGGTTTGACTTGATGCTAAATAATTTAATTTAAGTCAGCATATTATGTGCAAGACGCACTCTAAGTAAGTAGTTAGGTATGTGAGTAGGTAGTAGGTATAGTAAGAATATATTAAAGACTAAGAGGCTAAGTTAACAACTTAGTTAAAGTTAGTAGTAGCAAGATAAAAATAAGAACTATACAGGTATAATTTAGATATGAAAAAGCTTTTGAGTATAGTTTTAATGTTTTGTGATATTTTTGCGTAAGTCGAATGGTAAGTTATTTACTCGTATAAAATGCGGTACACATTACATTCTTTAAACTTTAAACTTTAACTTAAATAACTTTAAGGTGGGAAAAAAATTCAATACCCGAGAATAAATACAAATTGACTAAAGAATTTGTTGCCTCCTGTCCAGGTGATTTATTCACAGAATTATCTCAATTATCATAATTAATCAATAAATTGCCACTGCGTTGGCAAAGATGCATCGTTTGCATGGGTGATTACTTTGATCGACATAAAAAATATAGAATAGAATATAGAAAATAAAATAGAATATAGAAGAAAATATAGAATGAATCGTCAGTAGCCTAATGGCAGGGCGCGGATCGCGAACTCGAAAGGTCGTGGATTCGAATCCGCCATTCGACTACTGTCGTGAACTACTTCTAACACAACCATTTTAAGCTTACCAGAAGTGGTTAAAGGGAATATTAGAGAGCCCTCATGACGGGGGACGCAGTGGCCAGGCGGGGGGGTTGTCTTGGCGATGTCAAGAGACATCGCCAACGCCTTCAACTCCATGCCCTGGAGCTGCATTAGGGAGGCACTCCGGTATCACCGGGTGCCGACCTATCTCCGTCGTATAGTCGGGGACTATCTGACGGACAGGGCCGTCATCTACCCCGGTCGCAACGGTGACTGGTACTGGCACAAGGGGGGTCGTACGAGGCGGCGGCGGAAACTATGACACGCGGGGTTGCGATAGTCGTTGAGAGGATCCGGCACCTGGGTCTCGAGGTGGCTCTGCACAAGTCCGAGGCCATGCACTTCCATGGTCCTCGGAACAGGCCACCACCGGGATCCTCAGTGATGGTAGGAGGGGTATCCATCGGCGTCGAGTCGACGTTGAAGTACCTAGGACTCGTCCTCGACGGCCGATGGAACTTCGTTGAGCACTTCCGACGTTTGGCTCCCAAACTAGAACGGACCGGGGCTGCCTTCAGGCGGCTCCTGCCGAACCTGGGGGGGCCAAACGCCTCCTGCCGGAGGCTCTACGCGGGGATCGTGAGGTCCATGGCCTTTTACGGGGCCCCGGTGTGGGTGCGTGGTTTGGCACGGCTTGCCGTCCACCACCTAAACGCGCCCCAAAGGGTGGTTGCCGTAAAAATGGTTCGCGGCTACCGCACGATCTCCCGCGAGGTGGCAAGCCTTCTTGCCGGATTGCCGCCATGGGATCTGGAGGCGATAGTCCTCGCGCGCCTGCACGAATGGCGCGCGGAGGCACTATGCCGGGGGGAAACCCCGCTGCCGCGGCAAGTGTTCACGCAGCGGACAGACTTCCGGCATGATCTCATGGCGACATGGAGAGAGCGACTGTCGCAACCCCGTGCTGGGCACGCCACTATAGCGGCGATAAGACCCCTCTTTGAGTAGTGGCTTGAGAGACGCCACGGCGTCCTCACCTTCCGCCTGACGCAGGTCCTCACCGGACACGGTGTGTTCGGGAGGTTCCTGCACTGAATCGGGCGGGAGGAAACGCCCGGGTGCTCCCACTGCGAGGATCGACCGGAGGACACGGTGGAGCACACCGTGGAGGTGCCTCAAAGAGCTGTCAGCAGCGTGAAGGGGCCCGCAAGGGCCGACGCCTGCCGGGGCTGCGGGCTGTTCGAAAGAGATACCGCGGCTCCGGAACGTAAGGGCACTGAAGGAACACGGATGGTTTTTAGTCAGTAAAAGTCTGACACTCCCTTCCGCGCCACCCACAGCGAAAGGCGTCATTAGATGATTTTCCATCCGCAAAAAAAAAAGACAATTTTCAATTGTCCGCCAAATCGTAAACAAATTACAAATTAATAAAATAGATACACAATAATATTGGCAAAAAGTTCCATTTTCAAAATTTGAACTTTTTTTTTTCATATCGTTTAAAAGTGGCCAGTTCTCAAAACTTTCAGTGTCGTCCTCGTATGAGGCGGTACAGCAAAAAATTTAATATGAATTAAATGATCACAGGTCAAATGTTATATAATATATTATAGCTTTAATTTATATTAATAATAAAAATAATCTTCCTATTATAACGCTCATCTGTTCAAATCTCGTGTTTCCAAATTGAAACTATAACTTAAGCCAGGCTTGAGTTATGTGCCTTAGTTTTGCTCGTTAAGTAGCAGGCAAGTTTAAGATTCGTAGTCAATGAGGCATCTGATTGACAATGTTAACGCGTTTTCAGATTCGGAAGTCGGACTCTGTATCACTCTTATTAATCTGACCTTTTTTACTGGAAATGAGGCATCTGATCTTAGTTCTCACGGGTAACAACGCATCTGCATTTTGAGTCGTAATCGAGGATAGATGTAAAAATCTATGGGCTACAGCAACCACTTACCACTAAGTAGACTGTGGGTTAGTTTGTCAACCTAATCCTGTATAAAATAGCGGCAAGTAGGCAAAGCAGAGATCACGAGTAAATAGGTTTATGTTTATGTCAAGCACCTATGAATGCGTAATATTAATCCCGAGTAATATTTAATTACTCGGGAGCTGATAATATCCAATACTTCTCCCGTAATGCAGCAAGCAAATGCTGAGGACCGGCGTGAAAATTCTTATAGTTATTGGATGCGCCAGAGGTCGGTTCTTGTCATTATCTTAAATACCCGGTTTACCTCGGGAGTTGCAGTTAATGGCCATGTGGACAAACCCTGTCGACACAGTCGTGTCACAATCTTCGACGTTCGCGCATGACAGTCGCATTTTGTTTGTCAACGCAGTCGGTCGCGTCCAAAACGTCAGCTCAAGTGCGCGCGCCGTTCGCACACGGCACACGGCGCGTGTCGCAACAATAAAACCCGCAAACCTGTCACCAGCAAGTGTGTGCGATACCGCAAGAACGTATTCGTATTAATCAGCTAATCGTGCTGAAGATAACCGCATCGCAGCTGTTTGAACAGCTTCAGTAAGGAGTTCGCCGCGCCGCCCAGCATCCGAAGATTGCAGGTGAGCTTATTTGGTCTTTTGAACATGCAATTATCCGCTGGTCCTTCGAATTTATCTGCTTAACTCGAACCAACCTCTACCGGGGGCCTGAGCTATCGTAGGAAATTGTTGAAAGCCCACACCACGTGGGCGCATCGTGGGCCACGCTTGCTGCATAGACTAGGTTTTCTTGGTTAAACCCGCATACCATTACTGGTATTTTCCCCGAGCTGCAGATTATTACAAAGTTAATTGTTTGAATCCCGCAATTAAGCTTATTAAATAATTTAGCTAGTGGTACACTAGAGAAGCACTCTCCAGTGATAATAATCAATTATAAAATCAATAATATGTCCTCTTTGCATTCCTTAAGCGCAAAGTGCGTAGGTATGGTCTGCTAGCATCTAAAAATCAAGATTCCAAAGTTTTGTCGCATAAAATCTTATCTTACAATCATATTGAACATATAAATGATTAAAACACATTGTCAGAAATATAAATGATTGTTGAACTTATATTTTTTAAACCAATCAGTTGCTAATTTTAAATTAAAAAATGGTTTTAGTGGCATGAGGTGTAGATTTATTAAGTTCGCATGGAGACGTATACACGATAACTTTTAAAAATATCAATTGTTCAACTCAATCTATTTTTTTTTTTAATTTATTTATTATCATAGTAAATACAATTGGTTCAAAAAACATTAAGTTCGCCAAACTGAGAATACAGTTTATTGGCGAAACTGCACTCATTAAGGTTTACAATTGCATTTTAATGTTTCTCTAAAATAAATTTTAAAACAAAACATATTAGTAAACATATAAAGTAATTAAAAAAAATAAAAACTAAAGACTAAGTAGGTAAAGTACACTTATCACTAAATTAATAACAAAGCTATAAAAGACAGAAAACGAATATCTTAAATTAAATTAATAATGAATAAAGATTAATAAAAAATAATTAAGATTAATAATTAATAATAAATTAAATATTACTACTCTAATACTACAGGTCGCCGATGGCATTCAGTAGCCAATATTTCAATTTGTTTTTAAAAATTTGTTTTGTCTTACAGGCCTCTTGTGGCACGTTTTCATTAAATATTCTTGGCACTAAATACCTACGCGTCCTTTCACCAAAGTAGTTTTGCGCACTTGGTTCCTCAAACAATTTACGAGTATTCTTTCTTAAATTACCATAAATTGATTTCCTAACTAAAATTTACTTTTGTATCCTTCAATTGCTAATAAATACTTTGTTTTTTCACGTACTGGTAGAATATTGCATTTCTTAAACAATAGATTATAGTTACCCTTACTTTTCTCTTTAGCTTGCTTACTAACTAACAGTTTAATAAATCTTAGTTGAAGGTTATGTATCCTATCCATGTACGTTCGGAACGTACGTCCATATGCTGAAAGGCCATAATTAATTACATAATCCACGAGAGCATAGTACAGAATGCGTAAAGTTGTTTTATCAACTACGCTTTTAAGGTGTACAAACTTACATAATAACGATCTTAATTTATTACATACTCGTTCTATATGGAAGTTCCAACTAAACTTAGTATCTATGGTTAATCCTAGATATTTGTAATTCTCAACAAGCTCAATCGATTTACAACCAATGCATTGTTTATTTCTATGCAAGCAATCATACGAATGGCCTATGATATTTATACTTGTAGGTATACATGGTTTATGCAGGTATGGCGATTGAATGAGCATACATTTCGTTTTCTCTATATTTAAAATTATTCCATTATCGTGGGACCATTTGATTACGTTATCAAAATCCGATTGTATTTTGTTCTCAATCACCTTCATATCCCTGTCAGCATACATCATGCATGTGTCGTCAGCATACATGTATGTTCTGCAGTTTTTCACAACGTTTACCATGCTATTTACATGCATGATATAGCCCACAGGGCCAAACACAGAGCCAGTAGGAACTCCAGTACTAACTAATTTACCATGACAAATGGTTTCTTTTATCTTTGTGCACAACATTCTGTTGTGTAAATAGTTACGAAACCATGAGCTGATTGGCCCGCGGATTCCGCACTCTTCCATAGCTACCAACAGCTGCTCATGGTCCAGCGTATCAAACGCTTTTTTAAAATCTATGAATAAAAGAAATACATACTGCTTACTACCTAAGCATTCGTTGATATCGTCGGTGAAATTTGATAAGGCCGTCGATGTACTACGTAATTTTCTAAATCCGTGCTGCTTTTCTGTAATTATGCAGTTTTTTTCTAGATACTCACTAATTCTATTAACTATCACTTTCTCCACTATTTTATTAATAACAGACAATATTGCAATAGGTCTATAGTTTGAATAATTGCAATGGTCTCCTTGCTTATAAACAGGGCGGATAATAGACTTTTTTAAACTGTCTGGGTATAAGCCTGTTTTAAAACTAAGGTTCACAAATTTTGCTAATATTGGACTTATTTTTTCTTTAACTAAAATTAGATCTTGCGGCCTTATTCCATCTAAACCTGGCGATTTTTTACTATTTAGTTGACTAATTATTTTTTTTTATTTCATTTTCGGTTACCTTTTTGTAATAGAAAGTGGTATCACTCGATTTTACATAGGTCTCGCGATTTAGTAATTTAATATTACATTGATGTTTTATTTTATCAATTTCTTTTGTAAATGTTTCTGAGAATTTTGAACATATATCACTTATACTATTGATTTTTCCTAGATACTTAATTACTACGTCATCTAAGCTATTTTTACTATTTCCTAACCAGCAATTTATTGTTTCCCATAATTTCCTAAAGTCTCCCTGACAGCGTGATAGTTCCTGCCTTCTATAGTTATTGTTAGCTTTGTTAATAATTTTATTTGTTTGATTTCTGTGTTTCGTATATTCTAATCTATAAGTAACATTTTGAGGACTAGTCTTCCACCTGCGGAATAAATAATCTCTTCTATCTATCAATATTTTAATTTTTTTAGAGATCCACGGCTGTATTACCCGTTTTTTTCTATTACAATTAAGGCTAACTTTAGCTTTATCGTAGATAGGTGCAAAAACATTTAAACTCGTCATCTATCAGGGGAAAACCATGGAATGTATATAGAAGTTTAATTTAGTTTTGTTTAGTTATAATTAATTTTTTTTGACTGAGAAATAGCGAAATTTTCGGTGTCTGGAGCAGCGTTAGTTAATTTATTTTACTAAATACAATTTTCCTCACTCCAGGCCACAGAACACTTTTTTACTCCGGGTTTAGCCGCCGTCGTGAGTGGTCGTTGTTTACATCTGTCCATGCTGAAAAATTATCCAAAAACCAAATTTTATACACACTTTACCAAGGTAAGATATTATCGTTTTTTTTATATTCACAGATTTTTATTACAATATATTGTTTCGCTGAGAGTACGCATGATTTAAAAATAAATATACTAATACGTCTTGGACTTTATGGAGACCTGAAGGTGCACTTCGATATCTACTACTGGACATCCTCGAAGGTAGTAATAGTAATAGGTGTGCTAAATTTGGGCTCGTTTTGTTAGTTATGAAGAGACTTTACCTTCAAATAGTGGCAGATTATCCTTTAGGCAAACTAGGCATGTGCCTAGGGGCGCAAGATTAAAAAGACGCGCGTGGAAGTTTTTAAAAGAATAAAAATTAACTTTTTGTTAAATTTTGGCGATTATAACCCTAAAAAACTAGTTTTTAAAAAAAAACTTTCTTAGGACATTTTTAAAGTAGACAAAATTTTCTACAATATGATACTATAACTGTCTCTGTAACCCAATATTTTCCGCAATTAAACTTTAGTAATAGGTGTGCTAAATTTGGGCTCGTTTTGTTAGTTATGAAGAGACTTTACCTTCAAATAGTGGCAGATTATCCTTTAGGCAAACTAGGCATGTGCCTAGGGGCGCAAGATTAAAAAGACGCGCGTGGAAGTTTTTAAAAGAATAAAAATTAACTTTTTGTTAAATTTTGGCGATTATAACCCTAAAAAACTAGTTTTTAAAAAAAAAACTTTCTTAGGACATTTTTAAAGTAGACAAAATTTTCTACAATATGATACTATAACTGTCTCTGTAACCCAATATTTTCCGCAATTAAACCTTAGCCTTTCAAAGTTTCCTTTTTTTTCGAACTTTGCAATTTTTTGCAATATTTTAGACGTCACTCGAACAACTCTAGTGGGATGAAGTTGCAATTAACTCCGACACAGTATGCTTGTATTGCTCATGTGAGGTACAGGCGTGGTTAGGAGTTACACTGAACCTTCTGCCCTAGGAGGTGGATATCCACCCCACAAGGCCTCAACCCCAAAATAATGACCAGAGATGCAGCCCAACAACACCTCTTGCGGATGATTTCTTGCGACTGCACGAAGGGTTGTGGGAACGCGTGCAGGCGCAGTAAGGCATCCTGCCTTGAATAAATGCTCCTCCTGCCTTACTGCGCCAATAAAATGCTCATCAGTCGGCAGCACTGCAACGGGGCCACTTGTGACAATATAGCTGATGTTGCAGTACATAGGTCACTCAATAAATTTTGAGATATACAAAATGTATTCTAGATACTACTCGTATTAATATATATTTTACATCTTTTCAAAATATTCTCCATCATGCTCTATACAAAGTTCCATTCGCCGAAACCAACTCTGAAAACACTTTTTGTCAGTCTTGCTCTGACAGGTCGGTAATCGTTTCTTCGTAGGCAGTCACGACTTCTTCGGCGCTTGAAAAAAACTTTCCTTTTAATTTTTGTTTCACTCTTGGGAACATAAAGAAATCACAAGGAGCTAAGTCAGGGCTGTAGGGTGGGTGACTTAGAGTTTCAACACCAGATTCCTCAATCAATGCATTTGTTCTAAGGAAGGTGTGTGAAGAGGCGTTATCGTGATGCAGCATGATTCCCCGAAGCCCGGTCTTTGGTCTGCAATGGTCTGGTAATGCAACTGTAGTATACCATTCAGAGTTGACTGACCTACAATTTTCCAGCATTGACGTCGACAAAAGTTAGCTCTGTGAAAAAAAACTAGCCACCATTTTTTTGCCGAGGTTGCGAGGTCTTTGCAGTTTTGTCGGTAGCTGTCCTTCTGAGTAGACTCATACCGATGATTGCCTTTTATTTTCTGGACCATATTGATAGATCCATATCTTGTCACCAGTAACAATTTCTGAAACACACCTAGATGCGCCGTTTTAAAACGTAGACGCATTTCATGGCACCAATCCACACGAGTCTGTTTTTCGCTTTCGGAGAGCAAACGAGTGATCCATCGACAACAAAGCTTTCTCACTCCAAGATGTTGATGTAGGATGATATGAATATTCCCCAAACTAATGCCTATAATCTTTTCGATGTCCTTTTATGTGATTCGTGGGTCTTATCGCACCAATCATTGCAGGAGTCCATACATTTTCTGCCGTTACTGCTGTTTGCGGGGCTCCGATTCCTTGGCATCTTTGAGATTCATTTTACTTCTTTTGAATTCAGAAAACCACCTAAAAATTGTTGCGCGTGATGGAGTTGACTCCTTTAATGCTGATTGTAACCGTTGTAAACTTGATTGTTCGGTTGAACCAAAATTAAAGTCATAATATTTTTTTTTTTTTTATAGAATAGGGGGCAAACGAGCATGCGGCTCACCTGATGGTAAGTGACTACCGCCGCCCATGAACAACCGCAACACCAGGGGAATTGCAGATGCGTTGCCGAACTTTTAGAAAGGTGTAAGCTCTTTTCTTGAAGGTTCCTAAGTCGCATCGGTCCGGAAAATTCGCTGGTGGTAATTGATTCCACAAGGAAGTCGTGCGAGGGAGAAAACTTCTTCTAAATCGCACAGTCGTGGACCGCCAATCATCTAGATGGTATGGATGGTAAAGCGAGTTTTGTCGCGATGTGCGATGGTGAAATTGAGCGGCTGGAATTAGTCCGAACAATTCCTCAGAGCACTCCCCGTGATAAATGCGATAAAATACGCAAAGAGATGCAACATCTCTACGCAGTGCCAGTGTATCGAGCCGATCAGAAATAACTCGGTCGTCGACGATTCGAACCGCTCTGCGCTGGATGCGGTCAAGTGGAAGGAGCTGGCACTGGGGTGCCCCGGCCCAGAGATGAGAACAGTATTCCATGTGGGGCCGAACTTGCGCTTTGTAAAGTTGCAAGCGATGTGCCGGCATGAAATACTGTCTCGCTCTGCTGAGCACGCCAAGCTTTTTAGAGGCCAATTTGGCCTTCCCTTCCAAGTGACCACGAAACTGCACACTATTCGATATGTCGACGCCAAGGATTCCGATACTGGCTGAGGCAGTAAGGGGAGTGCCTTGAAACTGAGGAGATACGACAAAGGGGTTCTTTTTAGCGGTAAAAGCGCAAACTTGTGTCTTCTGGGGATTGAACTGGACTAGATTTAGTCGCCCCCAACCCGAGACTTTGTTAAGCAAAGACTCGACTTCAGTCACAAGTTTGTCCCGGAACTCAGCGACGTTTTCCCGAGAAATATTGGCACGGCCGGTATATAAGGCATCACCAGTGCTGTCGTCCGCATAGCAATGAATGCTGCCAGTTAGCAACATATCATTGATATGCAGGAGAAACAGCGTTGGTGATAGCACGCAGCCTTGTGGAACACCAGCGTTGATAGGCTTGAAATCAGAGCATTCACCGTCTACTACGACCTTGATGCTCCGATCAGCAAGGAAACTGGTGATCCATTTGCACAATTTCTCGGGAAGCACATAGGAAGGAAGCTTCGAAAGAAGCGCTTTGTGCCAGACCCGATCAAAGGCCTTCGCTACGTCCAAACTAACGGCTAATGCCTCCCCCTTGGACTCTACTGCCTCCGCCCATCTATGAGTTAAGTAGACTAGAAGATCACCAGCTGATCGACCCCGACGAAAACCGTACTGGCGGTCACTAATCAGCTGGTGATCCTCAAGGTACCTCATAAGCTGGCAGTTTATATTGGCTTCCATTATTTTGGAGAACAAGGAGGTGATGGCGATAGGCCTGTAGTTGGACGGGTCTGAGCGGTCGCCTTTTTTAGGGATCGGGTGCACCAAAGCTGTCTTCCATGAGTTCGGGACTACGCCTTGGGAGTAGGAGTACCGGAAAAGACGCGTTAAAACCGGTGCCAACTCCGGAGCACACGTCTTGAGCACAATGGGAGGGACTCCATCGGGCCCACTCGACTTGTTGACGTCCAGGGAGAAGAGTGCTTTGCGGACCGAGCGCTGTGTAAATCGCACATCCGGCATGGAGCACTCACATCGCGGGATGGTCGGCGGTGTGTTCCCTTCGTCATCTAGAGTCGAGTTGGACGCAAAAAGAGAGCTCAACAGATCGGCTTTCTCCTTTGCGGTATGGGCCAGTGAGTTGTCCTCTCTGTGCAGAGATGGAAGAGATGGCTGACAGAAGTTCCCTTGGACAGCCTTGGCGAGAGACCAGAATGCACGGGTTCCCGAAGGAAGGCGAACTAGCTTCTCGCCAATTCTGCCGATGTGCTCAGACCTTGCCTTGGCAATGACGCTTTTGAAGGACCTGGAGGCGGAATTATACTTCTTTTTTAATGCGCTGGTGTTTACATCCCGAGACGTTGATGCGTCAGCCCAGGCCTGGTAGCACTCCTGCTTATAGCGTGATGCTATTTTACAGGAGCGACCAAACCATGGCTGGGATCTGCCTCCGATGGGCACCACAGAAGATGGAATAAAAAGTTCCATACCCTGAAGTACACATCAGCAACAGAATCGGCAACAACGCTGGGATCTTCCGGCGAGAAGCAAACCCGCCCCCAAGGGTAGGATGCAAAAAAAGACCGCATCCCGTCCCAATCAGCTGACCTATAGTGCCAAACACGGCGGCAAGCTGTAGATCGCAACTGCGATTGGAGCGTGAGTGGCACCGTACTCCGGATCAGACAATGGTCCGAAGAGCCCAGAGGGGCATCGACGGAGACCTGGTATCCGTCCGGATGAGAGGTCAGCAGAAGGTCCAACAGGGAAGGTACATGGTCTTCCACATCTGGGATCCGCGTAGGCGAAGTAACCAGTTGTGTTAGACCATATGCCAAAGCAAAGTCATAGACAGATCTACCCGCATGATCGGTTAAACGAGAACCAAGCCATTCAGCGTGGTGGGCGTTGAAATCACCGAGTATCACGATCTCTGCGGATGGGACCTGTTGTAGCACGGAGTCTGCAGCCATTTGGACGTGGTCTATGAGTCGGTCTGTGTCGGCATTACCGCTATGGGACCTATAGAGGCACCCGTAGACGCGGGGATGGTCGTCGCTGTCTACGCGCAGCCATAGGATGGACAGGTCCGTACCTTCAAGGCTGCCGAGGCGTCGAAAACCGATGTCCTCTCTGACATACACGCAAACTCCAGCCCGGGGCACAAACGAGTGTTCTAATTTGTACCCCGGGTAGGAGAGATACGAAGTATCAGCCGGAGAGGACACCTGTGTCTCGGTAAGAAAGAGCAAGGCCGGCTTAGCTATCTCCAGATGGTAGTGGACGGCGTTAAGGTTTGAATGAAGTCCCCTGATATTGCAGAAATCCACGGTAAGCGTGGCAGGGGTTGCCTTTGTCTTCTTGCTCCGCTTGCCCCGAGCAGGTTTCGTCTTGAGCGGAATTTCGCCCCCCCCAGAATACGCGGGGCAGCCTGAGCACCCACGCCCAGGAGTGGAGTAGTTTGGTCGTGGATGCTCAGCGAGGGATTCTCCAGGGGTGCTGGTACCCTCCTGGGGTAGTCCTTTATTTAATTCCACTACCATGTTGATGGGGGGGGGGGGGGGGGGGAATTGGGCCTCCGGCCACCTGCACTCACCAAGCGCAACGCAGAGGTAAACCTCTACTTCACGCTGGTATTCTGTGAGGTCGTGGTACCACCCCGGTTCGAGCTGGCCCATCCGAGCGACAGCAAAAGCCACCGCTTAGCTCTCATAGCGGCATGCACATTTTTATATTAGTTATCTAAAAGTATTTCATAAGATTTTGTTTGTGAATTTGTGGAAGAGCGGAGCCTCCTACTACAGGCGCTCTGTGCTTAAAAGGAGGCTCTAGCCACTTATTTATGTTAAAATACCTTGTGAAGTAAATAAAGAATTATTATTGTTAAAGATCCATCGTTTTAAATGGAAAGCGCGGGAAGCGTTGCAGAAAATTAATAGAAATTAGTTTTTTATTTAATATTGAGCAATTGACTTATAATAATATTTATTTTATTTCTCCCACTTTTTACTTTACCCTGTGCTATGGGTCTCCTGGCTCCCCCTCTTGGCTTTATTACAAATCGATGAATATATATCTAGACATGAAGTGAGCGTTGCCTGTGAAGATCGAATATAAAATTTCTAAAGTGTAAATAACAATATAAGGCATATTGAATATATACAGCATGATATATTTCAAATTAAAGTATATAATCAAAATGATATATAAAATTATATAAATATACTTGTGTGTGTGTATGTGTTTCTATCTCACTATTCCGCTTGTTTGCCCAAGATCCTGTTCCTGGATGCGGCAGGAGCTCTTGGGTGATGTATATAATAAATTGATGTAGTCGAATTCAAATGTATATAAAAGGTGAAGTACTGTCTTAAGTTAACTATGCTATCGTGTCTTGAAGAAGTCTAGAACCGTTATATATTTAATTCGAATTTTTTGATTGGCCGGGGCTATTTGTTATTGTTGCGTTTCGATTTACGATAAAACGCAACATGCTCCCCGGCGTTGAAGTGGTCTAGTCCGCTTCAATTGGTAATGTGACGAGGCGATTATAGGCCCGCAGAAGATGACGCGCCCCAGAAGCCATAACAGTGGAGGAAGATTGTTTTCCTTCACCAAAACCATTTGTCCTATAGTCAGGTCCCCGCAAGAGATACGCCATTTCTTCTTTTGCTTCCAAAAATGTTGTTTTAGCTTCTCCACTCGCGCAAATCTAGATAGTGAGTGAATATGCCTGTCTTCGATTTGTGGATACGGAACTGAGGTAGTTGTCCGTCCAATAAGAAAATGGGAAGGAGTTAAGTATGTTAGATCAGTGGGATCGGATGATAAAGGTGTAAGAGGTCTGGAATTTAGGACAGCTTCAATCTGAGTCAGACACGTTGAAAGCTCTTCAAATGTGAAGTGAGTGAGGCTCATAATGCGTCTCAGATGATGTTTGACGGACTTTACGGCAGCTTCCCACAATCCACCAAAATGAGGAGAATAGGCTGGGATAAATTAAAATTCTATACCTTGTTCTGCGGTGTCTGAAGTTATGTGATCTGACGTGTGCCTAAGAAAGGAAGAAAGTTCATTGCAGGCACCTACGAAGTTGGTACCGTTATCTGAATAAATGCGCTGCGGCTTTCCTCGTCGAGCCACAAACCGACTTAAGGCTGCGAGATATGCATCCTTCGTGAGATCCGTGACGAGTTCTAAGGGGACAGCCTTCACTGCTAAACAAACAAAAATACAAATGTAAGATTTTATTAAGGTACTGCCTCTACCCTTACGATTGACTATCAGCACAGGCCTGCAATAATCTACTCCGGTGCTCAAAAATGGGAATTCTAAGTGAGTCCTATCGGTAGGTAAGTCACCCATAGCAGGCTGCACGAAAGTTGCTTTAAATCTATTACAACGTATACAACCATGAACAATAGCCTTCGCTAGATTTCTACCGCCTAAAGGCCAGTAAGTTTGCCTGATGTCCGCTAACAGCAGTTGAGGACCTGCGTACATTAAGCATTTGTGTTTCATTTCAAATATGATTTTGGTTAAATGATGCTTGCTACATATTATAATAGGGTGCTTAATACCATAAGTGTTGTTCGAATTGCTAAGACGACCTCCTACACGTATAACACTGCTATTATCCATGAACGGTGAGAGGGATAATAGTCTGTTTTTCTTAGGTAGGGAATTACCCGACTTCAGAATAGCATATTCTTTAGGAAACATTTCCATTTGAGCTATACGTATTAGTACTGATTTCGAAGAATTTAATTCTGAACATGAAAAATAATTAGTGTTATGAATATTACTTCTTCTACAATTATTAATGAACCTTTGTATATAAGCTATTATTCTAATTAATTTTGTGAAATTGGATGATTTATTGATTATGTTTGAAATGACATTGTCTGTTTGCGTATTTATGTCTGTATGTTAGGCTATTTCTGGAAGTTGATTTGTTTGAATGGAGGGAATTTACGGAAACTTGATTGGGTCATATTGTAGAAAATCGGGCCCGGCCCACCACAAAGAGGAAATCCTGAGGACATCAGCCTTCATCCCGCGCGAAACTAGGTCCGCTGGATTATCTTTGGACGGTACGTAGTTCCATTTATAGCCAGTTGTACTATCTTGTATCTCACATATCCTTTTCCGAACAAAATGCTTTAGTCGACTCGGAGAAGTCGATAGCCATCCCAGGACTATTGTCGAATCTGACCAGAAATAGCAACAATGTATAGTAAGTGACTCCAGTACCTTTTTAAAGAGTCTCGTACCTAATAAAGCACCACAAAGCTCCAAACGTGGTACTGTGGTTGGTTTATGAAGAGCCACCTTATTTTTAGATGTCAAAAGGCGAACGCACACAGATCCATCTTGTCCAATTGGTCTGATGTAGACACACGCTCCATATGCGCTCTCTGAAGCATCTGTGAATATGTGGACTTTCATTTTAGTAGGGGTTGTAATATGGCATATCCAACGAGGTATTTCAAGGGAGTCTAAAGAAGAAATTGATTGCATGGCATCTTTAAACTGTTCTTTTATGTCCGTACCAACTTCTTCGTCCCGGTTACTTTTATTAATCCATAATTGTTGAAGCAATATTTTAACAAGTAATATGCAAGGTCCTACTAACCCCAATGGATCAAACACTTAGCTAATAAGAGACAAGATGCTGCGTTTAGTGATTCTTACATTTGCTCTTTATATTAATGGTGTAAAAAAGATTGTCTGACTCAGTACGCCAATATTAACCTAAAGTTTTGCTCAACGAATGATCAAGATTTAGAGTCTTCTCTGAGTCACCTTTAATGAAAGAAATTGATTCCTAAATTTCACCGAAATTTGACTGCCATTTACGTAGATTAAACTTCGCAGATTCTAAGGTTTTAATGACACCTCTGCAAGTCTTTATTACGGATTCTACAGATGAGCCACTGTACAAAAAATCATCAACGTAAAAATTATGCTTGATAGCATTTTGAACACTGATATCTGGGGATTGATCAGCGAGGGAAGTTAAGCATTTTGTGGCCAAATAAGGCCCCGATGCAGTCCCATATGTAATTGTATTAAGAGTATACGTCTTTAGTGGTTCTGAGGGGTCAAATCTAAAGACGATTTGCTGGAGTGAGCGTTGAGAAGGCTCGACTAAGACAGCACGATACATTTTCTCTATGTCAGCTGTAACAACATATTTATGCTCTCTAAAGCGAAGCAAGATGGACATAAGATCATCTTGTACGGTTAGGCCTACCATTTTGATAGAGTTGAAAGATTTACCCGAGGTGCTCGAAGCCGAAGCGTCGAAGACTACGCGTAATTTCGTAGTTGTGCTTGACTCACGTACGACACCATGATGAGGTAAGAAATAAGAAGGTTGTGTGAACACTGGTTTTATTTTGTTTTCAGTCATATGACCCAACTCAATGTACTCTTTCATGAATTCTAAATATTGTTCTTTAAAATTAAAATCCTTCTCAAGTCTGCGTTCCAAGCACAAAAAACGGTTTTTTGCAATAGTGTACGAGTCACCAAGCACATTGGGTGAATCTCTCAACGGTATTTTTACAATAAATTGACTGTTTTTGCATCTTCTTGTATTTTTCTCAAAGCTCTGCTCACATAGTCGCTCTTCGGAAGACATGTGATATTTCCCAGGTACAGAATCCAGTTCCCAAAAGCGAGTAAGAAGAGAGTCATCTGTTTGAGTGTGAGTAAAATGACAGATAGAAGATGTTGCCTGAGTAGGCTGAGGAATACAGCCAGATATGATCTAACCAAGTTTTGAATTATGTAGCCTTGGCTGGTTTTTTCCTAAGCTAATATGGGTGAAACCTAAAACATCCCAGAAGACCTCTGCTCCAACTAGAATGTCAATTGCGGAAGGAATGTTGTAGGAAGGATCCGCTAAATGTATTCCTTTCGGTATATGAATATTATGTATATAACATGATGGTAACGACTGAGAGATCTGTGGTAAAACATAACAGTTTATTTTGGTCGTAAAGCTACCGCAGTACGATTGGATAGTAAGATTACATGACTCTTACGTACTAGAAGACTGGTTACTAATACCTGAAACTGTAGAGTTTGTTGCACGTCTTACCAGACTCAGCTTTCCACACAAGCTCTGCGTTATAAAGTTCGCACTGCTGCCATTGTCAAGAAGCAAACGAGCCGTGTGTAGGTGACCATGAATATTCTTCACCTTCACTAGTGCTGTGGATAGCAAGACATGGCCTTGATTAGTATTTATATTTGCTAAAACAATGTCTGTGGAAAGGGCAACACTGTTCTCAAAGGCAGAAGATGATACATTTTCGGCGTCAGGTTCCTTATATAGCAAGGTATTATGCTTAATATTGCAATACTTACAATGAGATAATCGGCAACCTTTTTGGGAATGACCTGGGCGCAAACAGTTAAGGCATACATGAGCAGCTGTAGCTTGTTTTATACGTGAATCAACGCTTAAGATTCTAAAAGAGGGACATAAGTATAAATAATGTTTATCACTACACATGGGACAGCTAATCTCATTCATTGCATTTTTACTGTTTGTGTGATCTGTAGTGGTAATGAAGCTCTTAGACTTAGGCGGTTCAGGTGTTTTTTGTTTTTGTATATTATGTTTGTTATTATTAAACAATGTTTCAAGTAAGTCTGCTCTATTGTTTAAAAATTTTAAAAATTGTTGTAATGTTGGAGAACCGGTAAGAATATTACGATACTCCTCCCATTTGCGACACGATATACTATCTAACTTGCGAGACATCATAAAAATAATAAGCGTATCTCAATGGTCAGTGGGCTCACCCAGAGTAGCAAGGGCTCTCAAGTTTTTGTTGGTGACATCAATCATGTTTCTTAAACACACGCTAGATTCTTTTTGTAAAGGCTCAAAATCGAAAAGGGCTTGTACGTGGTTATTTACGAGCAGTCGTGGATTATCATACCAGTCTGATAGAAGTTGCCACGCAATGGCATAGTTATCAGATCTAAGTTCTAAACTGTGTACAATTAAAGCTGCACTACCTTTTAAAGCAGCGCGCAAATAATGTAATTTGTTTATATCACTCAAGCTATTGTTATTGTGTATAAGTGAAAGATACGTATCTCGAAATGCAAGCCAACGCTGATAGTCGCCGTCAAAGTGCGGCAGGTCGATTTCGGGCAACCGCACAAAGTCATGTTTGCAACTAGTGGAACCCTGACATGTCACGGACTCTTCATCGGGTCCCGAAGATGGATGAAGCGTAGGGGCGAGCAAGGTACGCGCCAGCGACACGGCACCATAATATTGTGTCTCAAATTGTTCGCGGTCGGTAAACTGATCCTCCTGTTGTTCGGAATGTAGCTCGATGTTGGCCTGTAACGCATCGTAATCACTATATAACGCATTAATTCGACTTAATCGACACTCTAATTCAGATGCCTGCAACTCACTTAATTTCGCACAGCTTTTGTATACATTCAAAACGTTCAAAAATTGAGTCAGCTTAGCTTTAAAAGTGGCACGTTTTTTCACCAGCTCCTTTAGTTTTGCATCAGCCATGATAACTAGAATAAATTTACAAACGAAGAATTCAGGAAATGAATAGTAATTCACTAGAAACAACGTAATTCTAATAGGGTTATAAGATTAAACTGTTATGCAGTGAAGTGCGTTACTCACTAATTACTACAAATGCAATGTTGACCTTGTCGGCCGAACGAAGGACAAGCGGAGCTACTTGAATAAAACTATGTCACTAGTCACAACTCACAGCTGTTTTAAACGATGCGTTTAGGTAAATAAACAAGAAAGAAATGATTTCAATGCGGTATAGTATGTTTATCACGTATGGGACGGATGAACAATGTAGCAGTTTGAATTATTAAGTGAATTAGATTATCATGAAATGCAATTACTTAAATGTAACTATGATATAAAGTTGCCTGACACTTTTAAAGCTGTTTAAATTATAGGAATTGGGGATTATAGAAACACGGAAAAGGTATAACTATTGGAACGGACTCACTCAGTTGATATTAATTCTCTTCTAACGGTTGCTGGCTTCGAATTGAGTGCGGTCTTGAACAAAGTCTGCTTGCAAAGATAGGAATCGCTGCTGAGTATGGAAGGCGCGTAGACGACGACTTCCTAATTTTGTGCCTGAGATCTGAAGACCTGAATTGCTCTGAATTCTTGACTTTTAATTGGCTGGTTGTTGTATAGAGGATCGAAGGACCATATTTTTGCCCAAGATCCTGTTCCTGGATGCGGCAGGAGCTCTTGGGTGATGTATATAATAAATTGATGTATTCGAATTCCCAAAATAAAAATTTTGAATTTAATTGTATTAATTAGATATAATTCAAGAACCAAAAGATGAAAACAAGATTACTATATTAAAAGATAATTACAAATGTATATAAAAGGTGAAGTACTGTCTTAAGTTAACTATGCTATCGTGTAATGATTTCTTATATTCACGCGAACACTACACATTTAAATAAAACTAATTTTACGGATTTTATCGCGTATATTAACTTATTTTATATTTCCGACGTTTCGAGCACTTTACAGCACCCATGGTCACGGGGGGGACTGAGGTGTATGACGTCCCATTGTCATAGTTAACCACGGCTACCTCCAGATTAAAAATTATTAATTTTTGTTTTCTTTTTTGACTAATCTTCTTCGGCGGCTTGAAATATGTTTTAATGGAAGCACGGTTCAAGATGTAGCCAATCTTGTCAGTGACACCTCTGACATATGGCAGTACAGCAGGCACTCGCTCGACTGTGGCCGGCTTCACTCGTTCACTGTGACGTAGGCGCGGGACCCGAAGCTTATTGTCGTGCAAAACTTGCTTGACGTGTTGGAGCTCGGCGGCCAGGTGTTTACTGTCACAGATCCCTCGTGCTCTCTGAAACAAAGATTTACCCACGGTAGCTAACTGTGAAGGATGGTGGTGAGAATCACCGTTTAAATATCTATCTGTATGGGTCTTTTTTCTATACACAGTGTGGCTCAAGGTGTTATCAGGATTCCGAATTACTAACACATCTAGAAAAGCTAAAGAATTGTTTGCCTCTAACTCCATTGTGAACTGAATTTTAGAATTTAAGGAGTTAAGATGGTCTAGAAATGCAGTTACTTTATCTAAAGGGAGAATTGTGAAAGTGTCGTCTACGTACCGCTTGTAGAATCTTGGGTTTACGGGAGAAGTACGCAGGGCTTTCTCCTCAAAGTCCTCCATGAATATATCGGCAACAATGGGAGATACAGGTGAGCCCATCGCCACTCCATCTACTTGCTTGTAGAACTCCTCCTTCCACAATAGGTAGCCAGATGTAAGGCAGTGTCTAAGTAATACTGCATATTCTACGGGCATGTTGTTTTGCTCTAGCCTTCTAGTAACAATCGAGATGCAGTCTTCAACAGGTAAGCATGTGAACAGAGACTGCACATCAAAACTGACCATAGTTTCATTGTCTGCCAGATGTAGGTCTTTAATCTCGCTGACAAAATGGTAGGAATCCTTTGTGTGTGCTCTTGTGTGTCCCCTGAGCGGTGAGAGTATATTCGCTAAGTGTTGAGCCAATTTGTAAGTTGGTGAATCGATTTGGCTCACTATAGGACGTAGTGGAGCATTGGACTTGTGTATTTTTGGTCAATCGACGGATTCAACTCGGCTGGGCAGCGTTCGGGAAGCTACGACACATCTTCTCGTCAGACATACCTCAAAACCTTAAAACGAAATTGTACAACCAGTGCGTGTTGCCAGTGATGACTTACGGAACTGAGACGTGGTCCTTCACTGCTGGCCGTATGAGGAAGCTCAAGGTCGCTCAGCGAGCTATGGAGAGGGCTATGCTCGGAGTTTCTCTGCGTGATAAACTCAGAAATGAGGATATCCGCAGTAGAACCAGAGTGACCGACATAGCCCAACGGATTAGTAAGCTGAAGTGGCAATGGGCCGGCCATATAGCTCGAAGAACCGACAACCGATGGGGAAGAAAGGTTCTCGAGTGGCAGCCTCGTACCGGCAAGCGAAGTGTAGGGCGTCCCCCCACTAGATGGAGTGACGACCTGGTAAGATATGCAGGAAGTCGATGGATGCAGGTGGCTCAGGACCGTGCTTTGTGGCATTCTTTGGGGGAGGCCTATGTTCAGCAGTGGACTTGTGAAGGGCTGTAATGATGATGATGATGATTTTTGGTAACCCATACAATTTCGGTGGTTTGGCACACGTAGGTATTATCGATTTTACGTCTAGATTTAATCTTTCGGAGTGTTTCTTTATGAGATCACTAGTTGTTTTGAGTGTGTTATTTGTTGGGTCATTTTTAACCTTTTTATAAGTACTTGCATCCGACAAAAGTTCTTGTATTTTAGAAATATAATCCGACGTATCCATGACCACCGTGGCGTTTCTTTTATCTGCGCGGAGAATCGTGAGTTCTCGTTTATTGCGTAGGTTATTCAACGCTTTAAATTCGTCTTTAGGTAGATTCGGTTTTAGTGTTGAGCTTCGACGTAACATAGACGAAATGTCTTGACGTATCGCTTCCAAATCTTCCTTTCGCATATTGTTTTTATATAAACAGTCCTCGGCGCTGCAAATAATTTCTTCGTACGGTAATTTTTTAGGTGTTAAAGCAAAATTAAGGCCTTTCGATAATACTCTAATTGTTGCATCATCCAGAGTTTGTTTTGACAGATTATAGACCGCGCTTAATCTATGATCCGCGTTCGTAGTCAATGGTTGCGTTTCGTATTCACGTTGACTCAGATGTTTGACATTTAATTTGGTCGTGAATTTTTGATATTTTACTATATGTTTGTTTTTGCATTCGTTATATTTATTAATTTTCTCGTTTATTTAACGTTTCGATGCAAACAATATAATCAAATGTCGTTAAAACTGCCTTTAACTCACTGAATGATGTGTCTATGGATTTGTTTATGGTATGTAGATCGGAGCGTTTTTGTTGGTGTTTACGCAAAAGCGTTGGTGTCAGGCATCGACGTTAGATGGCGCTCGGCTCGGCTGATACGGGATGACGTTCGTGCGTGTTGAACGTCCGAGCTTACTGAACGGTGGGAGTCGAGAGCGAAAGATTAGATGTCTTCTTCGCGTCGAAAGAGAAGGCAGTCCGTTTTGTTTGGGAGCTCTTAGATCTAATTTTATGTTAGGCGCGTATAGTAAATATACCACTGGGAATGGTAGCGCGTGTTGAGAGTTTACCCGGGACTTTAGGTTTAACGCAGAATCTGTATAAGTGGATTCGACTGTATTAGTTACTAGTGCGGTAGTTAATATTCTAGAAATAACGGTGACCTTTGACCCGTACGTTCTGTGTTCATTTTCGCGAGTCAATCGTAACAAAGGAAGAAAGTGACTGCGGAAGGCGACCTTAGCTTGGAGAGGAGCTGAGGGCCGAACTGCTGCAGGGGGAACGGTCAAATAAGGTCAATAACACTACCAGCCACACCCAAATACACATCACTGACCTTTACTTTCTAGCACAATACATCCACACGAGACCTGACCGAATCCTGAGGGACCAGTCGCCTTGAATAGAGGTAAGTAAGCTCTGTTCAATAATTGTAACGCTCCCCCCGGATTGTTTAGTGTAATTATAAACTTAACCCTTGGCGTTTAGGACGCCCGACCAGCATCTGCCCGTAGCTTCTTCGTCTATGGGCCGCGAAGGATTCTACTCCTGGGATGGGCAGCTGCCGGCCGTAACATTTGGTAGCAGAACGCGGTGCTGGGATCGATTCCCGGTCGATCCACCGACCATAGTATTTGATAAAAATTAAATAATTTTGGTGGCAGGGAGCGTTGGGTTGATTGGTTTAATTTTGTGTCTACAATCACGCCCGTCCGTAATACGTAAAAATATTTTTTTTATTATATACGTAATAATAAAATTCCTTTCTTTGTTAGCTTGCTTTGTTGTTTGCGGGTAAATTTAAAAAACCGCGCCCGTTTAGCGCGCAAGCGGGAGATTGCGTCATGTAGGTAGATGGTTATTTTTGCGTAATCGGTTAATTATCGTTGCGGATAGTTGTGGTGTATTACTTATCGAAGGGTCGATTTCCGAGCAAGGCATTTTTTGTTGATGTGTATCTTCGTTATGTATCTTTCGTATTGTAATTTGTATTTGAACTAAAGAGTGGTAATTTGTATTTACGTAATTTGAATTTAACTTGATTTGATCGCACTAGTGTTTGTTATTGTTAATTTGATTTGCCTTTTCTTTTGTACTAACTTGTGTTTGATTTAATAAATAGCGGTTCTAATTTGTGTAATTTCTATTCAACTCGATTTGTTGGGAACTGCATTGGTTAGCTGTTAATTTTTTTGTATTTTTTTATTTGTTATTTTTGTAATTGTGCTAGAGCGGCGTCGTAATTTGTATTTAGTAGTGATGTCCTCGCCCAAGATGCTAATCCGTTGCCTGCGGACTGAGTTACGCTGGGCCACCAGCGCCCATGCTTTGATAGGTCGACCGGATAGGGTCCATAATTTGATGAAGCGGTTCGAGCAGGTCGATGCTCGAAGGGCTGCAGTGGAGGAGGCTTACGCTGAGCTGGAGGACTCGGATGTGGAAAAGGGAGTCCTGGACTCCTGCTTCGCAGACTACGAGCAGTTCTTGTGGCTCACGGACGAGTTGATCGAGGCTGAAGGCAGGTATGCCGAGGAGGCGCGTGAAGCTCGGACGAGTGGCCTGCCCGAGTCCTTTCAGAAGCAGCCTCAGCCGGAGCTGTTGGGACGACTCCCAACTCTGGACTTGCCAAGGTTCTCTGGGGTCCTTTCCGAATGGCTGACCTTCATTGGTCTTTTCGACGGCCTAGTGGACGCCCGGAGTGACTTGACCGCGAGCCAGAAGATGGCGTACCTCCTGGCCTCACTGGAAGGGGAGGCCCTGGGCGTTGTCAGCCATTTGAGCTTGTCGGACGACGCCTACCGGACTGCTCGGGACCTCCTAGCCAGAAGATACGCCAACGTCCGGCAAATTGCGGACGAACATGTTAAGCAGCTTCTGAGCCTCCCGCTGCTTAGTGACCGGGCCCGACTACGTCCGGACCTGTTGGATCCAGTCTTGGTGGCCTGTAATACGTTGAGGCGGCTGGATTTACCAGTAGGCGAATGGGCCTTCTCGTTGCTCCGCATCGTGCTGTCCCGTCTACCTCTCGACCTTCAAATGCATTTTGAGGAGAGGTACGGCGGGGACGAGGCCTCCTATATTCCGCCCTTCTATGACCTGCTGCGGTTTTTGGAGGAGCAGTGCCGACAGATCGAGCACGCGGCGGGCACCGTCGACGACTTACGAGCCGTGCCCAGTGAGAGGCGAAATCCGCCGGGCAAGTCGTCGTCAACCCCCCCTGCTCCTATTGTCGAGCATCGGATCACCGGGTAACGTCTTGCCCAAAATTATTAAGTAAGCCGGTTCCGGCGAGGCGAACTATCGCCAAGGAGCGCCGCTGGTGCTACTCCTGTCTGGAAGGGCACCTCCAGCGAGACTGTCCGCACCAGCGGCCCTGTCTGCATTGCCAGGGCAATCACCATGTCGTACTGTGCCTGGGTGCGAACGGCGTCTCCTCTCGGGGCGCTGCCAGGCCCTCGACCCCCACGGGCGGGGGCGCTCCGCCATGCCCTTTGACGGGCGACGCTCGGCGCCCGCCGGCTAGCCACCAGGCCCCTAGGTTTGAAAGGGGTCCCTCCCCCGACCAGTCGGGGGGTAATTCCCCCAGGGGCGGGGGTGTCATCACACCCCCTCAGCGTGCGGAGAGGAACTTCACGGCCACTCATCAGTCCGCTGGACCCTTCTCACTCCCTTTAGCTGAGTGGCCGCGACTGGTGGACCACTGTACCCCATTTGATGGAGGCGGCCCTAGCTAGCTGCCGCCTTAGCTCCCACCATGGCTGCCTCTACTGAGCCTTAAGCCGTCAACAGTCCACTTGTCAAGCTGTTCTGTTGCCGACGGCCTCAGTGAGGGCGTACAACCCGAGTGGCGACTGTTAGCGGTTGCGCTCTGTTAGTATCGGGTTCACGCGGTGTGGCCTCCACTTGGTGGTGGGAAGATTAGGGCCCCCTGGAGAGTCGAATCACGCTCTCAAGGGGTATTGGATTTGGTTTGGTCGAGCACTTAGTTAAAAATTCTTTAAATTTAAATTAAAATGCTTTTGGGTTTTCCGCGAAATTCATATTGTAGCGGTAATGATTAAGAGAATTGAATTTAAAATACTCCTTTAAATGCTGCTGCATATGTTTTGTAAATACATTTGATCACTGCGTTTATTGTTGCACGGAAAATTGAGATTAAATTGTGTGCCCTTTTTTAATGCTTGTGATAGTGGTTAATCATTTTGCTTTGTGATAAGGAAGGTTGAAATTAGATAACCCTGTGGTTGCCGAAGGAAATAGGAGTCAATTCTCTTTTGGTTTAGATTTGTTGGCACTGTCTAAGATATTTATTTGAAATAAGAAATAGGGCTGTCCCTTACGTTTATTGTTTTGTTTACTTTGCCAAGTTGACCTATGTGCATCGGTGATTACTTGTTTTAATTAATTCTGTAATTGAACATTGATGCTTTTGAAAAATTAGTTGAAATATGAGCATAGGGTCACCTGCTAGGGACCATCTGTGCGTTTCGTTCAGCTCTCCACAGACGACGTTCATGGGGAATTTGGGGGTGCTCTCTGCACTGAAGCTTGAAGGTCCCTCTAGGCCGCTTCGTGTCGCGTCGCTGTTTGCAGACCTGATCCGGTCGAGTTGCGGAACTAATCATAGGAGCGCAGATAGGTGTTTGAAGGAGGTCGTCTGACTTCTGTCTAGGAATAGGAATTATTTATGTGCTGCGATGACCAGGAAGGGCATCCAGTTCAACTCTCCGGCTAGCCCACGTTGGGGCTGTAATTTTGAGGCGTTGGTCAGGGTTGCAAGATCTGATTGGGTGCGTAGGGTGGCCTAGTTTGGTTGTAGATTCGATCTTGCAACTTGCCGTCGCGACCCTGTCCCGCTGACCGGTTTGCTCGCGGACCTAAATCCTTATGTCCGGGACGGGGGTTTGTTTACGCAAAAGCGTTGGTGTCAGGCATCGACGTTAGATGGCGCTCGGCTCGGCTGATACGGGATGACGTTCGTGCGTGTTGAACGTCCGAGCTTACTGAACGGTGGGAGTCGAGAGCGAAAGATTAGATGTCTTCTTCGCGTCGAAAGAGAAGGCAGTCCGTTTTGTTTGGGAGCTCTTAGATCTAATTTTATGTTAGGCGCGTTTAGTAAATATACCACTGGGAATAATAGGGCGTGTTGAGAGTTTACCCGGGACTTTAGGTTTAACGCAGAATCTGTATAAGTGGATTCGACTGTATTAGTTACTAGTGCGGTAGTTAATATTCTAGAAATAACGGTGACCTTTGACCCGTACGTTCTGTGTTCATTTTCGCGAGTCAATCGTAACAAAGGAAGAAAGTGACTGCGGAAGGCGACCTTAGCTTGGAGAGGAGCTGAGGGCCGAACTGCTGCAGGGGGAACGGTCAAATAAGGTCAATAACACTACCAGCCACACCCAAATACACATCACTGACCTTTACTTTCTAGCACAATACATCCACACGAGACCTGACCGAATCCTGAGGGACCAGTCGCCTTGAATAGAGGTAAGTAAGCTCTGTTCAATAATTGTAACGCTCCCCCCGGATTGTTTAGTGTAATTATAAATTTAACCCTTGGCGTTTAGGACGCCCGACCAGCATCTGCCCGTAGCTTCTTCGTCTATGGGCCGCGAAGGATTCTACTCCTGGGATGGGCAGCTGCCGGCCGTAACATTTGGTAGCAGAACGCGGTGCTGGGATCGATTCCCGGTCGATCCACCGACCATAGTATTTGATAAAAATTAAATAATTTTGGTGGCAGGGAGCGTTGGGTTGATTGGTTTAATTTTGTGTCTACAATCACGCCCGTCCGTAATACGTAAAAATATTTTTTTTTATTATATACGTAATAATAAAATTCCTTCCTTTGTTAGCTTGCTTTGTTGTTTGCGGGTAAATTTAAAAAACCGCGCCCGTTTAGCGCGCAAGCGGGAGATTGCGTCATGTAGGTAGATGGTTATTTTTGCGTAATCGGTTAATTATCGTTGCGGATAGTTGTGGTGTATTACTTATCGAAGGGTCGATTTCCGAGCAAGGCATTTTTTGTTGATGTGTATCTTCGTTATGTATCTTTCGTATTGTAATTTGTATTTGAACTAAAGAGTGGTAATTTGTATTTACGTAATTTGAATTTAACTTGATTTGATCGCACTAGTGTTTGTTATTGTTAATTTGATTTGCCTTTTCTTTTGTACTAACTTGTGTTTGATTTAATAAATAGCGGTTCTTATTTGTGTAATTTCTATTCAACTCGATTTAATGGGAACTACATTGGTTAGCTGTTAATTTTTTTGTATTTTTTTATTTGTTATTTTTGTAATTGTGCTCGAGCGGCGTCGTAATTTGTATTTAGTAGTGATGTCCTCGCCCAAGATGCTAATCCGTTGCCTGCGGACTGAGTTACGCTGGGCCACCAGCGCCCATGCTTTGATAGGTCGACCGGATAGGGTCCATAATTTGATGAAGCGGTTCGAGCAGGTCGATGCTCGAAGGGCTGCAGTGGAGGAGGCTTACGCTGAGCTGGAGGACTCGGATGTGGAAAAGGGAGTCCTGGACTCCTGCTTCGCAGACTACGATCAGTTCTTGTGGCTCACGGACGAGTTGATCGAGGCTGAAGGCAGGTATGCCGAGGAGGCGCGTGAAGCTCGGACGAGTGGCCTGCCCGAGTCCTTTCAGAAGCAGCCTCAGCCGGAGCTGTTGGGACGACTCCCAACTCTGGACTTGCCAAGGTTCTCTGGGGTCCTTTCCGAATGGCTGACCTTCATTGGTCTTTTCGACGGCCTAGTGGACGCCCGGAGTGACTTGACCGCGAGCCAGAAGATGGCGTACCTCCTGGCCTCACTGGAAGGGGAGGCCCTGGGCGTTGTCAGCCATTTGAGCTTGTCGGACGACGCCTACCGGACTGCTCGGGACCTCCTAGCCAGAAGATACGCCAACGTCCGGCAAATTGCGGACGAACATGTTAAGCAGCTTCTGAGCCTCCCGCTGCTTAGTGACCGGGCCCGACTACGTCCGGACCTGTTGGATCCAGTCTTGGTGGCCTGTAATACGTTGAGGCGGCTGGATTTACCAGTAGGCGAATGGGCCTTCTCGTTGCTCCGCATCGTGCTGTCCCGTCTACCTCTCGACCTTCAAATGCATTTTGAGGAGAGGTACGGCGGGGACGAGGCCTCCTATATTCCGCCCTTCTATGACCTGCTGCGGTTTTTGGAGGAGCAGTGCCGACAGATCGAGCACGCGGCGGGCACCGTCGACGACTTACGAGCCGTGCCCAGTGAGAGGCGAAATCCGCCGGGCAAGTCGTCGTCAACCCCCCCTGCTCCTATTGTCGAGCATCGGATCACCGGGTAACGTCTTGCCCAAAATTATTAAGTAAGCCGGTTCCGGCGAGGCGAACTATCGCCAAGGAGCGCCGCTGGTGCTACTCCTGTCTGGAAGGGCACCTCCAGCGAGACTGTCCGCACCAGCGGCCCTGTCTGCATTGCCAGGGCAATCACCATGTTGTACTGTGCCTGGGTGCGAACGGCGTCTCCTCTCGGGGCGCTGCCAGGCCCTCGACCCCCACGGGCGGGGGCGCTCCGCCATGCCCTTTGACGGGCGACGCTCGGCGCCCGCCGGCTAGCCACCAGGCCCCTAGGTTTGAAAGGGGTCCCTCCCCCGACCAGTCGGGGGCTAATTCCCCCAGGGGCGGGGGTGTCATCACACCCCCTCAGCGTGCGGAGAGGAACTTCACGGCCACTCATCAGTCCGCTGGACCCTTCTCACTCCCTTTAGCTGAGTGGCCGCGACTGGTGGACCACTGTACCCCATTTGATGGAGGCGGCCCTAGCTATTTGCCGCCTTAGCTCCCACCATGGCTGCCTCTACTGAGCCTTAAGCCGTCAACAGTCCACTTGTCAAGCTGTTCTGTTGCCGACGGCCTCAGTGAGGGCGTACAACCCGAGTGGCGACTGTTAGCGGTTGCGCTCTGTTAGTATCGGGTTCACGCGGTGTGGCCTCCACTTGGTGGTGGGAAGATTAGGGCCCCCTGGAGAGTCGAATCACGCTCTCAAGGGGTATTGGATTTGGTTTGGTCGAGCACTTAGTTAAAAATTCTTTAAATTTAAATTAAAATGCTTTTGGGTTTTCCGCGAAATTCATATTGTAGCGGTAATGATTAAGAGAATTGAATTTAAAATACTCCTTTAAATGCTGCTGCATATGTTTTGTAAATACATTTGATCACTGCGTTTATTGTTGCACGGAAAATTGAGATTAAATTGTGTGCCCTTTTTTAATGCTTGTGATAGTGGTTAATCATTTTGCTTTGTGATAAGGAAGGTTGAAATTAGATAACCCTGTGGTTGCCGAAGGAAATAGGAGTCAATTCTCTTTTGGTTTAGATTTGTTGGCACTGTCTAAGATATTTATTTGAAATAAGAAATAGGGCTGTCCCTTACGTTTATTGTTTTGTTTACTTTGCCAAGTTGACCTATGTGCATCGGTGATTACTTGTTTTAATTAATTCTGTAATTGAACATTGATGCTTTTGAAAAATTAGTTGAAATATGAGCATAGGGTCACCTGCTAGGGACCATCTGTGCGTTTCGTTCAGCTCTCCACAGACGACGTTCATGGGGAAATTGGGGGTGCTCTCTGCACTGAAGCTTGAAGGTCCCTCTAGGCCGCTTCGTGTCGCGTCGCTGTTTGCAGACCTGATCCGGTCGAGTTGCGGAACTAATCATAGGAGCGCAGATAGGTGTTTGAAGGAGGTCGTCTGACTTCTGTCTAGGAATAGGAATTATTTATGTGCTGCGATGACCAGGAAGGGCATCCAGTTCAACTCTCCGGCTAGCCCACGTTGGGGCTGTAATTTTGAGGCGTTGGTCAGGGTTGCAAGATCTGATTGGGTGCGTAGGGTGGCCTAGTTTGGTTGTAGATTCGATCTTGCAACTTGCCGTCGCGACCCTGTCCCGCTGACCAGTTTGCTCGCGGACCTAAATCCTTATGTCCGGGACGGGGGTTTGTTTACGCAAAAGCGTTGGTGTCAGGCATCGACGTTAGATGGCGCTCGGCTCGGCTGATACGGGATGACGTTCGTGCGTGTTGAACGTCCGAGCTTACTGAACGGTGGGAGTCGAGAGCGAAAGATTAGATGTCTTCTTCGCGTCGAAAGAGAAGGCAGTCCGTTTTGTTTGGGAGCTCTTAGATCTAATTTTATGTTAGGCGCGTATAGTAAATATACCACTGGGAATGGTAGCGCGTGTTGAGAGTTTACCCGGGACTTTAGGTTTAACGCAGAATCTGTATAAGTGGATTCGACTGTGTTAGTTACTAGTGCGGTAGTTAATATTCTAGAAATAACGGTGACCTTTGACCCGTACGTTCTGTGTTCATTTTCGCGAGTCAATCGTAACAAAGGAAGAAAGTGACTGCGGAAGGCGACCTTAGCTTGGAGAGGAGCTGAGGGCCGAACTGCTGCAGGGGGAACGGTCAAATAAGGTCAATAACACTACCAGCCACACCCAAATACACATCACTGACCTTTACTTTCTAGCACAATACATCCACACGAGACCTGACCGAATCCTGAGGGACCAGTCGCCTTGAATAGAGGTAAGTAAGCTCTGTTCAATAATTGTAACCCTCCCCCCGGATTGTTTAGTGTAATTATAACCTTAACCCTTGGCGTTTAGGACGCCCGACCAGCATCTGCCCGTAGCTTCTTCGTCTATGGGCCGCGAAGGATTCTACTCCTGGGATGGGCAGCTGCCGGCCGTAACAGTTGGATTACCGTTCGTAACAACTTTTTACTTGCCTGATTTAAGATCTTAGCGCTTCCTCGAATGTCCTTTTTAGTGGATATTTTGACACACGTAGGAATGATATTATTATCGCAACATCTCTTCAAAAAGTTCAATGCTGTTAGATATTTTGCGCGCTTAGTCATGAGATCTTCTAATCGGCGAATTTTATTTGCAATTACCAGTCCGTACTGGTTCACATAATGATTTCTTATATTTACGCGAACACTACACATTTAAATAAAACTAATTTTACGGATTTTATCGCGTATATTAACTAATTTTATATTCCCGACGTTTCGAGCACTTAACAGCACCCATGGTCACGGGGGGGACTGAGGTGTATGACGTCCCATTGTCATAGTTAACCACGGCTACCTCCAGATTAAAAATTATTAATTTTTGTTCCGATTTACGCAGTATGAACTTACAGTATCATGAAGTCTTGCAGTTGTATGCTTGGGTTGGGATTTAATTTTATTAATTATGGGATCCCAAGCAGATGGTAGCACCCAGCCATCTTCTCTATTGAAATTAGGATGTTTCTTGATTTCAATAGCCTCGCGAATCATCCTTGGAAGGAATCGGTGTTCTTTAGCGAGGATTTGTGGTCTATCAAATCTAATGTAGTGACGGGGGCGATCCTGTACGTGTTCACAGACTGCAGACTTCCCGGAGCGTCTATTCTTCACATCAGCTATGTGTTCTTTAACACGGGTTTTTATAGATCTTTTAGTTTGTCCTATATAAGAGAGACCACATTCACAATCAAGCTTGTACACTCCTGCATCTTGCAGAGGAATATTACACTTGACTGATGGTAAAAACTGACTAATCTTCTTCGGCGGCTTGAAATATGTTTTAATGGAAGCACGGTTCAAGATGTAGCCAATCTTGTCAGTGACACCTCTGACATATGGCAGTACAGCAGGCACTCGCTCGACTGTGGCCGGCTTCACTCGTTCACTGTGACGTAGGCGCGGGACCCGAAGCTTATTGTCGTGCAAAACTTGCTTGACGTGTTGGAGCTCGGCGGCCAGGTGTTTACTGTCACAGATCCCTCGTGCTCTCTGAAACAAAGATTTACCCACGGTAGCTAACTGTGAAGGATGGTGGTGAGAATCACCGTTTAAATATCTATCTGTATGGGTCTTTTTTCTATACACAGTGTGGCTCAAGGTGTTATCAGGATTCCGAATTACTAACACATCTAGAAAAGCTAAAGAATTGTTTGCCTCTAACTCCATTGTGAACTGAATTTTAGAATTTAAGGAGTTAAGATGGTCTAGAAATGCAGTTACTTTATCTAAAGGGAGAATTGTGAAAGTGTCGTCTACGTACCGCTTGTAGAATCTTGGGTTTACGGGAGAAGTACGCAGGGCTTTCTCCTCAAAGTCCTCCATGAATATATCGGCAACAATGGGAGATACAGGTGAGCCCATCGCCACTCCATCTACTAGCTTGTAGAACTCCTCCTTCCACAATAGGTAGCCAGATGTAAGGCAGTGTCTAAGTAATACTGCATATTCTACGGGCATGTTGTTTTGCTCTAGCCTTCTAGTAACAATCGAGATGCAGTCTTCAACAGGTAAGCATGTGAACAGAGACTGCACATCAAAACTGACCATAGTTTCATTGTCTGCCAGATGTAGGTCTTTAATCTCGCTGACAAAATGGTAGGAATCCTTTGTGTGTGCTCTTGTGTGTCCCCTGAGCGGTGAGAGTATATTCGCTAAGTGTTGAGCCAATTTGTAAGTTGGTGAATCGATTTGGCTCACTATAGGACGTAGTGGAGCATTGGACTTGTGTATTTTTGGTAACCCATACAATTTCGGTGGTTTGGCACACGTAGGTATTATCGATTTTACGTCTAGATTTAATCTTTCGGAGTGTTTCTTTATGAGATCACTATTTGTTTTGAGTGTGTTATTTGTTGGGTCATTTTTAACCTTTTTATAAGTACTTGCATCTGACAAAAGTTCTTGTATTTTAGAATTATAATCCGACGTATCCATGACCACCGTGGCGTTTCCTTTATCTGCGTTTCCTTTTCTAGATGTGTTAGTAATTCGGAATCCTGATAACACCTTGAGCCACCCTGTGTATAGAAAAAAGACCCATACAGATAGATATTTAAACGGTGATTCTCACCACCATCCTTCACAGTTAGCTACCGTGGGTAAATCTTTGTTTCAGAGAGCACGAGGGATCTGTGACAGTAAACACCTGGCCGCCGAGCTTCAACACGTCAAGCAAGTTTTGCACGACAATAAGCTTCGGGTCCCGCGCCTATGTCACAGTGAACGAGTGAAGCCGGCCACAGTCGAGCGAGTGCCTGCTGTACTGCCATATGTCAGAGGTGTCACTGACAAGATTGGCTACATCTTGAAGCGTGCTTCCATTAAAACATATTTCAAGCCGCCGAAGGAGATTAGTCAGTTTTTACCATCAGTCAAGTGTAATATTCCTCTGCAAGATGCAGGAGTGTACAAGCTTGATTGTGAATGTGGTCTCTCTTATATAGGACAAACTAAAAGATCTATAAAAACCCGTGTTAAAGAACACATAGCTGATGTGAAGAATAGACGCTCCGGGAAGTCTGCAGTCTGTGAACACGTACAGGATCGCCCCCGTCACTACATTAGATTTGATAGACCACAAATCCTCGCTAAAGAACACCGATTCCTTCCAAGGATGATTCGCGAGGCTATTGAAATCAAGAAACATCCTAATTTCAATAGAGAAGATGGCTGGGTGCTACCATCTGCTTGGGATCCCATAATTAATAAAATTAAATCCCAACCCAAGCATACAACTGCAAGACTTCATGATACTGTAAGTTCATACTGCGTAAATCGGAACAAAAATTAATAATTTTTAATCTGGAGGTAGCCGTGGTTAACTATGACATTGGGACGTCATACACCTCAGTCCCCCCCGTGGCCATGGGTGCTGTAAAGTGCTCGAAACGTCGGGAATATAAAATTAGTTAATATACGCGATAAAATCCGTAAAATTAGTTTTATTTAAATATGCTATCGTGTCTTGAAGAAGTCTAGAACCGTTATATATTTAATTCGAATTTTTTGATTGGCCCGGGCTTATTATCATTGTTGCGTTTCGATTAACGATAAAACGCAACACCGCTACTTCAGTAAATTCTCTGTTTCTTCGTAATCTAATTTCATAAGTCAATTAACTTTTTTTTACATTTTTATTTTGTTAGTTGAAAAATTGAGTGTTGTCTATTAATATAATATGTAATAACACCTGCCTATTCTGTACCCATAAAACTTTTGGGCGAAAGTAGATTTTGCTTGTATCGTTTCGCTTACCTCATAATTTCTTCTCCTTGTTTGTATTAAATTAGGTGTGAGCACGGTGCAAGTGTGTTTTTTTTAAATTGTATACAATATATATATATATATATATATATATATATATATATATATATATATATATATATATATATATAGATATATATATAATTTCCGTACAGTAAGCACTTTAGCTTCCCTGAATGAACTGGTAGTTGAAAAAAATTTTGGCATATAAAGTGCAACTTTTAGAATCATTCGTTGAGCTCTTTCCAATTCAAGCATGTAAGTTTTATTGAACCTCCCCAAACAGTAATACCGTAGGTTAATATAGATTGGCATAAAGATATAAAAACAGTTTTTAACAAAGTCCGATTTGTGACATGTCTCAAGTTTTTAAAAATGTAAGTTAGTTTTCTGACTTTTTGGGTTAAATTTCTTATGTGTGCTTTGAATTTAAGATTATTATCTATTGTAATACCTAAGTATTTAATTTCTTGTGTATTTATTATATTAGAGCCGTGGTAGCTCAGATGGTTAGCGCTCGCTGTAAGCTTCACAGTACTCGAGCAACCCGGGTTCGATCCCCGTCGGCACCAATGAAATTGTTAATTGCAATTTTAAGTGCTGATTTACCACGTGCTCGGCGGTGAAGGAAAACATCGTGAGGAAACCTGCATGTCTGAGAAATAAGAAAAAAAACATTTTCGAAGACATGTGAAGTTCGCCAACACGCATTAGGGCAGCGCGGCGGACTTTTCCTTGCCCTAAAACCCTCTCAGAAATGAGAGGAGGCCTGTGTCCAGCAGTGGGACGTAAATAGGCTGCAACTTTACTTTACTAATTTTATTATATTAAAGTATTTGCAGTTTGAACTAGGAAATTAATAACATGAATGAGCTATAATTTTAAAATTGTTAATATAATATTCATCACCATCCCCTGATGGGGATTTTCCATCCCATTACGTCGATCCAGATACGGACGAACCTCAACCGGGACCTTCCAAGAGAGTTCCAATTCTTAACAAATAAACTTATTAACTTTTGTTTTACTTAACTCTTTTAATTCATTATCCGTAGCTTAGCTTAAAAATCATCGATCACACTTCTTATTTTCTTTTTTAACATCCGATCATAAAAGTACAAGGCTTAGATAGTATACTCAGGGTCAAAATTCATTCAGAACGATAGGATTGCAAAAAATTGCGAAATTCGAATAAAATTATAAACTTTGAAAGGCTTAACGATGGAGACTATTGGGTCTACAGCAACAATTCTAATATCATATTGTAGCAAATTTAGTCCACTTTAAAAACGTCTAAAGAAAGTTTTTTCAAAAGTAGTCCTTTACGGTTATAATCGCCAAAATATGAAAAAAAATATTTTTTCGCAGTTTTTTCGATTTTTGACAAAACTGCGTTCGACGCTCGAGGTCACAAACTTGGATTACTCATTGGGCCAACATCATAAACAATTCTGAGAAAAATCAGAACTACCGGATTTGACGTATGCGGTGATGTATAAAGTTACTGGACTATTATCAAACTATATTATAAATTTAAATATAGTTTATTTGCAAAATGAGTATACTTAATTTATGATCGATATAATATATCCCCAAGAGAGGCGCCGATGAGGTGCTAAGCTAGCCTAGGGCGCAGTCGACTTTTAATCTGCCTCTGCCTCCGAAATTGATAAAGTGACCTGAAAGTGTATATCCATGAATGCTACTGGAACTCCTGTAGAGAATAGAACTAGGTGTGTTGAGTTTGGCCTCGTTTTGTTAGTTATGATGAAACCTTACCTCCGGACTTAAAAGAGTGATCTGAAGGTGTATTTCGATGATTGCTACTGGAACTCCTCGACGAGTAGAAAGAGGTGTGCCGATTTTCATTTTGTTGGTTATGATGAGATCTTACCTCCAGACTTGATAGCGTTACTTGAGGGTGGACTTGGATGGCTGTTATCGGAACTTCTCGACGAGGAGAAATAGATGTGCCAAGTTTGGGCTCTTTTTGTTAGTTATGAATAGAACTTACCTCCGGACTTGATGACTTGAGTGACTTAAAGGTGCAATTCGGTTACTGCTACTGGAACTATTTTACATTTTTTTTCTCTATCATATGAGCATTACTAGTCGTGTACTTTTGGATTTTCCAAACTTTTTTTTGTTTAACTTTGACATTAAATTATCGGAAAATTGGAAGTATATACAGGGTATTTTTGGAACGCTCCCGAAAACTAAGACAGGCGACAGCACCAAGTATACCTTTGATCATGGGTCACAAATAAATTCGATCCTGACGAAAAAAAAATCATCTTTTTACAACGTTTTATTAGCTTTATTTACGCGCCATCATGTTAGTACAGCTAAATGAAACGATAATTTCATAAAAAAAATCATGAAAATACTGAAACCTAAAACCAGCAGTGGAATAACTGAATTCATATCAGCTGATTAAAGGTCAATGTACGCGCGAACGCAAATTCGCACGGTCCGCAACTAGCGGGCCATACCACAATACCTAATAATTTACAACACTTGTCTAAATACCTAACTTATCTACTTAACCTACTATTTTGCCACTCTATTTGTCTCCACGTAGCCATTTTAATCCGAATTTACAGGTTAAATAACCCAAATAACTGGTTCGATTTCCCGCTAATGAAAAAATACTTAAATGAAATGTAACCAAGGTTAGAGTCATGCGTTTTTATTCATCGTGTAGGTATGTTTATTATTCTCATGTATTCAGTTATGTATGTATTCAGATTAGTTCAGTACTAAGTTATTTAAAAAAAAATAGTTATGAAACAGCTTACCGCTCTAAATCCTCCGTGGTCTTATGAGATGCGGCTCAAATTGTGCTCCATTCATTTCAAGGCAGATTTGGGCGCGGTGTTGCGTCTACTCATGGAGGCGGGGCATCATCGTGTGGTCTTCGACACAGTCCGTACGTAGTTTGTCGAAAACATCCACGATCCTTTTGTAGTTTCGTCAGCACTATCACACTCAAGATCAAAAACCCTTTCTTTCACATACCCCACAGAAAGAAGTCTAACGGGGTCAGATCTGGTGCACGAGGTGGCCAAGCGTGTGGTCCTAGTCCGCCAAATCCAGCGATCATCAAATAGCTCATTGAGGCGCTCACGGACGAACCTCACGACATGTGGAGGGGCACTATCATACTGGAACCATGTGCGGCGATATTCAGCCAACGATAGGTCGTCTTAAATGTCGGTCAACTGTTCATTTATAAAGTTTAGGTATCGCTGTCCGTTCAGTCGCTGTGGCAGAAACACTGGTCCCAGTATGCGATCCTTAAATAAACCTGCCCATACGTTAACCAAACATCAGGTTTGGTGCCGGTTTGTTGAACAGCGTGCGGGTTAACGTCTGAATACACGTGTGTATTTCTTCGGTTCCACAGGCCGTTTCTGGTAAATGTCGACTCATCCGTCCAGATAATGTGCTCAATGAAACCAGCCACACGTTGTTGCTGGTATAATAACCAACGGCAGAAAACTTGTCGGCGGTCGTGATCGCCGGGAACTAAAGCTTGCACTTGGTGCAATTTGTATGGGCGCATTCGGTTACGCTTCAACACTTTGTGCACTGCACAATATGACACACTTGTTTCATCCCGACGTCTTAACAATTTATTTAGCGATACTTCGTGTACCAAGGTTCGGATACATAACATGTTGTCGTATTCACAATCACTATAAACGTACGCGTCAAGCATTATTAAAACAAAAAACGAACAAGAATAATACCAACACGTAATCACAGTTTAATAAACAAATCGACAAAACTGAAACCTACTGCGTCACAGCGTGATGCGACACGAGCCGGGCGGGTTACATTGTTTCGCACCGAGCTAGATACAGGTCGAGTGGAGGGAGGTTACAGTCGCGTTCTAAAGTACTACATGGTATTGGGATATTGTTTTATAATATTATAGTAATTAATTGTTTTATTGTAGAATCATAATAGGTGCCTTACTTGGAATTAAAAATGGATAATGTTTACTTGAGCATTATTTGTTATTTCTATCGTAAAATATAAAGTAGTTTGTAACAAGAAAACTAAAGGTAAGGGTGGCACGCCGTCCATTATGTCGTCTTGGGTCACATGGAAGCCAGATGTTAAAGGTGTGTTGGTGTTACTGGATGCTACTTCATCATCACTTTCATCTTCGCTTGAGCTTCCGTCATCAGGTCGATCACATGGTAATTTTTTCGGTATTCTTCCTCAACACTTTTAAATTTACTGCACAATTTTCCCCATTCACCTTCTCCTATCATACTTACCTTTTTGTTCACTAGTTTAGTCATAAAACAATAGATATAAATAATTTTTCTTTCCTTCCTTTTTAAAACATCGTCGCGAGTCGCAAAGTAAGCTGTGTATGCGACTGTATTTTTGGAGCGAACACAGCGCGGGAACCAATAGCATGCAGGCACAGTAATACTGGCGGATTGTTCCCCCGTCGCGCCCCCTTCGTACCAATATGTGATAAATCGCTCAGTGCCCATGTTCAAGGCCAGCGTTCTTTTTTCACCGTTCGCGCGTACATTAACCTCCTTTAGTCAGGTGATATCAATTCAGTTTTCACTGCTGGTTTTATGTTTCAGTATTTTCATGATTTTTTTAATGAAATTATCGTTTCATTTAGCTGTACTAACATGATGGCGCGTGAATAAAGCTAATAAAACGTTGTAAAAATATGATTTTTTTTCATCAGGATCAAATTTATTTGTGACCCATGATCAAAGGTATACTTGGTGCTGTCGCCTGTCTTAGTTTTCGGGAGCGTTCCAAAAATACCCTGTATAAGATTATTAGTGAAAACTTGTGTGTATTTAAACTACTTTACGTAATTTTTTTAATGCGTGAACAATTGGAATTACTAATATATTTAATATTATTTTTTATATCGTTTGCAAAATCAATAACTTTCACAATTTTAATGACAGCGATTTCAGAAATCTCTATGTCAAACGCTGGTATCATGTTCCTGCTGCGCGACACATTTTTTAAACGTTTGAACATAATGAACGGATCTTAGATATTTATTCCAGTTACAAAATTTCAACCTTAACGAGAGTGTTACATAGTGCGACTACGGTACGATTTCTTCACTTATGTGGTGCGACTTTCAAATCTGAAAATGAGTAAATATTGTAATTCGGATGAGACAATGACATCGAATCGTAAACGTTGCGTACTAACTCAGCGAGCAAAATTAAGGCTTATAACTTAAGCCTGGCTAGAGTTATAGTTTTTAATTAGGACACCCGAGATTTGAACAGATGAGCGTTATAATGGGAGGATTATTTTCCTTAACAACGTCCAAATAAATGACACATCCCTAAGCCTTTTCACTAAAGTCGGCGAAGGCGAGTAGCGACACATGCGGATTTTCATTTTCGCCTATATGACGTGAGAACTGTAAATGTGAGATTAAAAATAATTTTGAAATATATTTTTGCTATATATTGATAATATTAGCAGATGGAGTCTCGTGCCAGTCAAGTTTGAGAACCCACAAGGTTTTAATTAATAATTTAGCGTAAAGTATTACTGGACCGAAAAGTTCTACAACATCGTACAAACGAGCCGCAGAGGAGTATCTAGTTTGGTACAAGAGACCGGCAGCGGCGAGATAAGAAAAGGAAACTTATCGGTAGCGGGATATTTATTAAACCGTATTTCTAAAAGTAAGACGCGCTTTTTTACGTTCATATAAGAGACACCTTATTTATTTATATTAAAAAAAATATATAATTCCATTATTTTGCAATTGTGCGGATTCGACTTAGAAAAAACGGGTAGGCAATGTCTAAGAGATTACAAAATATTAAACTATTAAATTAATCTAAGTATCGTATCAATATTTTTACTTTTTATACGTGCTGGTGTCATGCTGCAGCTATATATTAATAATAGGCTCGACCGGTGAAGGACAACTCTCTCACAGAATTCCGGCGTAAAATAGCAGCTTAACACTGCTACGTTTCGTATGGTGAGTGTACACTTGCGTGTGGCTCCAATGATGATGTGTACAGCTGCCCATACAACCTCTTAATCTCACTGAACATCTCAACTGTCCCGGAAATGACGCTGCCACACTCGGGCTTCAGCTTCGACAGTTGGCTCTTTCTGGTAGAAAAATCTCTAGCAAAGTCTTTGAAGCCCTAGTTCCGCTCGATCGCTTCTTCAATACGAGCAGTATTAAAATTGTGTAAGTCCCGCTGCATGCATTTGGAGAGATGTCTGTTCAGTTGCCTGAATGCTGTCAAATCTACTGAAGACTGGAGCTTCATTTCCCGTCTAAAAGCCATGAGATTAAGAGTATGATCGGAGAGTTTTTGTGTCTTCTGCGGCGGGTCTTGCAAAACTTAGCTCCGACCGCATGGACAGTTTCCACGAATTGGTCATTCATATCGTCTACTGCAATGCAATTGTAATCGTGGCGTATGGGGGTCCACTATTAACAGACTCCGAGTGGTCTAGTGGCGGAGAAATGAAACTATTTCTTGATATGCCTTACTATGTGCAGGCGAATGGTGTATTTTATTCAGCTAACCCTGCCTATATTTATACGCCCGGCTACATCCTTAATTTACCATTAGAAAAATATTTTATTTACTTAGCCCATTATAATACATACATTTTGACTAATAAACATTAATCAATAAAATATTATGTATAACTATTATATGTATGTCGCGCTCCGTTTGCCGGCGTAAGACTCGTCGATAGCTTCTTGTAGCTGCGTTGCTGTACGGGGCTATAAAAGAGGTGCAGACCGGCGCGCGCGCGTAATCGGCGCGCGGCGGCAGGGACACAACTCCGGAACAGCAAGAAGAAGCGAGCTGCGGCGTTGAAGAAACGGCTCGAAAATGGTCGACAGATGCTTGAAGATAGCCGGCGTGTGAAGACGGTGCGGCGCTGATGATATTTGTGGCTGCTTCTTGTTTCTATATAGAACGTTAAATATATACGTCAAACTATCTCGCATCGATATGCAGGCCGCAGCATCTCAGCAGCCGGGGGTAATTAGGAAATAAATGTTTTCTTCAGACCTTCACCTTTTGCGTTATGGTAGCAGCAGGGTAACGTTATTAATTTATTTATTAAACGGTTTAGGGTTGATTAGCCTGGCTGCTACATCACTCTCCCCCTAGCGAAAGCGTACCGGAGGCTTGACGACTCGCCCATGTCTCGTAGTTTTTCAAATAGGTTTCATCTGGGTTGATGTAGATGATGGGTTTCAAACTTCCTCGCTGGTGGTTGAGATGATGATGATGATGAATCCTCTGAATTGTCCTCGTTAATAATATAAGCAGGCTTTAGTCGGTCGATCGATATAATTGTAGATTTCCTGCCGGGTATTTGTAATTTAGACGTTTTGCTATATCGCTCTAATACTTTATACGGTCCATCGTAGGTAGGTTGAAATTGTTTTTTCACTGCGTCGTTCCTTACAAAAACTTGCTTGCATGTTTTCAAATCTTGATGAATGAATACTGATTTATTATTTCCGTGTGATGGTGTGCATTTCGACGATAAGGCTTTGTTGATTGATTCTCGAAGTTGAGTTACAAAATCGTAATTCATTTCTTGATTGTTTGACGATGTTGAAGTGATGTACTCACACGGTAACCTTATGCTGCAACGGTAGGTTGCAGTATAAGATTACCGTGTGACTTCGGAGCGGTGAACTACGTGCGGCGCTAAGACTAGTGTCTGTACGCGGTATTGCTCGTAGTCCAAGTAGCACTGTGGGTAACTCATCAATCCACTTTGTATGTTGAGATAAACGAGTTTTGAGTTCGGTCTTCAATATACGATGCCATCGTTCGACTATTCCGTTCGATTGAGGATGGTATGCCGTTGTACGTGTCTTCTGTATTCCCATAGTTTGAGAAAGTTTGAGGAAAAGGTTGCTTTCGATGTTTCTTCCTTGATCTGTTGTGATGATTTTGGGTGATCAAACAATTCTTAAACTAAAAATAATGCTTCTCTAAATGCTTATAAGGACATCATTGGGATTATGTTTTCATTAAATGTTAGAAAAAGCTCCATCTGAAAAATATAATCATTTTAAATTGGAGAGGGGTTTCTCTGCGTGATAAAGTTAGAAATGAGGATATCCGCAATATATCCAGAGTAACTAACATTGTTAACGGATTATTAAAGTGAAATGGTAATAAGCTGGGCATATAGCTTGGAGAACCGATAAATAATAGGAAGAAAGGTTCTCGAGTGGCAACCTCGTAACGGTAAGCGAAGCGCAGAGCAGCCTCCCACTACTAGGAGGTACGACATGGTAAGATATGCAATAAGTCGATGGTGGATGGAGGTCTATATCTATATCTATATATATATATATATATATAACAGCCACATTTTCTGTACAGTGGTACCTGGCAAAGTGTTGCTCAAGGCATTATGAATCAAGCGGATGATAAAAACGTTACACTCATAACTTAACAAAAATTGTTACCGCAAATGCTCTTCAATATTTAACCGCTAGCGCATAGTGCGTTTGACCGTATAAACCAGGTTTGAACCCACAACCCCGTGCTTGACATGCATGTCGTACATGGTTTTCCGGTTCCATAACTTTTGTCCCTACATTTCGGGGACGCTATTCGTATAACGGGGAGGCATGTAACACTGCAATTTACAGTGCTGCCCACCAGCTTACGCGTCAAGTTACGATGAACGGACAATACGCGCCCACACTGTCCAGCTAATGGTAAGTGGCTGCTGTCGCCCAGAGACATCGCCAACTATCCTCGATTAAGAATCAAAATGTAATCGCTTAACGCTCAGTCACAAGCTAGTGGGGAGAAGGGTGTTTTTGCATACCTGGCTCCTACAGATTTTTATAGATAAGGATGGCAGATGAGCACAATGTCTACCTAAAGGTTATTGAATGATTTGATATAAAAGGACATACACTTTTCTCGAATCAGAATCAAAATGCACAACTCGTTGTCACTCCTGAGAAATACGATAGATGCATCACTATCATGACAATGGTTATCAATTCTCGTCACTTACGATAAGAATCACAACAGTATTAATTGCGTATTCCATCGCATCTACCACAGGCGATGCTCAGAGGAATAGTTCGAATAAATTCCATTCGCTAAATTTCACCATCGCAAACCACGCCTTTACTCGCGGTACCATCCATTACATCTGGATGATTGGCGGCCGAACACCGTGCGATTTATTAAAAGTTCATGCTCGCATAACTTCCTCGTGGAATCGGCTACTACCAGTTGATTTTTCTGGACCAATACGACTTAAAGAATTTCAAGAAAAGAGCCCATTTTTCTTAATGCCATCATTGCACGTGAAATTTTCCTGGTGTTGCAGTTGTTCATAGATGGCAGTAGTCAATTACCATAAGGTGATCCGCGTGCTTGTTTACCACCTTTTATTAAACAGTGCTGCTTTTTTAAGCTGGTACTCTGTGAGAGTGAGAACGGCTGTATGCTGGTTTGTCATCATTACTTTTATGTTCGAAACAAAATAAACGAAAGATCGCCATGATTGAAAAGATTTCTGAGAGCATCTTTGGATTTGGTTTCGAATAACAATTCGAAACCAAATCGAATAGAATCGAAACTAACAAATTGGGTGTCAGCTCACCTTCTTCTATTTTATCATGAACCCGGTAAAGACCACTGTTGAAGATGAGCCTATTCCACTGTAGAGAGGATTTGGTTCAAATGTCACTCTTGGCAAAAAGATTGATGATCGCATTACCACACGACTCGCACCTATAACACTAATGCTCTTCGCCGGTTTGAATATTTTACGATTCACTCACTCACCGTACGAAAATAGCAGCTTAACGCTGCTGTGTTTCATATGGCGAGTGTAGAGAACCGAACACCCTTTTACTGGAAACGAGGCATTACATCTTAGTCCTCACGGGTGGCAACGCATCTGAATTTTGATTCGTAATCGAGAATAGATGTAGATGTCTATAGGCCGCAGCAACCACTTACCATCAGGTGGACTATGTGCGCGTTTGTCACCCTTATCCTATAAAAAAAGAAAAGCAAGGTGATTATACTGTCACTGATCTGAATCCATAGGATTTTGATATAGAATTCCTTAGAGTCGCCTTTTAAGACACCCAAGGAACGAAAGCGGGTGATGGATTTTATAAGGCCGTCTCTCCAAGCCAATGAAATAAATTGATTAACTATTTAACATAGAAGGTACCAACTAAAAATAAATCTAAATTTAAATTTCACCCAAAGATCAAAGAGAAGAATTGATAGCGATCGTAAATATTATAAATGAGTAGGTTCCATTTCAACAAATATTAGGTAGTATAAATATCCAACTATTTTCCACGCATTTCGGGTAATTCGTATTTATAAAAAATTCCAGTAAACCAAAAGCATTTAAAATTAATATCTCATGAAAGGTGATACGTTTAGTATATCCTTATTTTCCCTAATCCCGTATCGTAAAGAAGGAAATGTTTTCGAGAAATACGTTCGCATATTTACATAATAAATGTGTTGAGAAAGCAATAACTTGGATACACCTAGAGAAAGCGTCAACAATATCAAATTGTATTGCACAATTATAGTTTTACGTATTGGTTTAACACGTGCTTGGTAGCAAGGGACACATCACAAAGTAAACAAAAAAAAAACTCAGTCTAAGAAATATGATTATTCACGTTTTTATTATGAATTTGGATTTTTTTGGCGTACCCATAGATTTATGTTGTTATATTTTTATGGCATATTACAATCATCTTTCACTGTCATAGAACTCCATCCATATCCACTGGATGCTTAGCGGTGCACCACTGTGCGTTTCACGTGGAACTTTCTATCACTCACGACCTCATTATGGAATTAACTGTCACCGGCTGCTTTTCCGGACCAATATGCCTTAGTATTAAAATTTAAATTTAAAAGCTGAAAGTATCCCGAATTTGTCATCAGGACGTCAAGTCCAGTCAAGTCCCTCTGTAACCGTGAATTTTGTAAAATTTTGATACAGTTTTACTTCGATTAAATATATAACATACAATGTAAAAACAAAGATTAAAATGAACGCGATAAATATCTATTCTTATCAAAGCTATTTATGTTATTATGTACATACATTACATTTTTCATAATTATATTGCGGTGCCAAAGTTAATAAATATTTATTTCTTAATTTTTTTTTATCTAAGGGACTCAACACAATTTAAATAATAAATCACCCATACGGCTCTCTATTGCAAAACAAATATAGCTTCGATGTCAGTCGCATCACCCCATAGCAAAATTCCATAAGACATCACTCTATGAACTTAACTAAAATAAACTAATCTATCTGTCTCAACATTGGTGAGACTTCTAATCATTCTTACAGCATATGCTGCAGAACTAAGTTAACCTGCAAATTTAGATATATGGTGGCCTCATTGAAACTTCGCTTCAATAGTAATACCAAGAAAAAAGTAGTATCAACAAGCCTCAACTACTCCCCATTTTAGAGCACAGAATAACTTTTTGAAGTCCAATACTGAAGCTGTTTTTAATAATTTGCCACAAAAATTACATTGCTGCTTGAAATGCAGCTATCAAACAACAAATGTGTTCTTTAATATTATTATCATGCCCCGGTTCTCGCACTCACCAAAACATATTGCATTATGCCGCTGTCCTTTCCTAGTTGAGCCATCGTATTTATGCTACATCAATAATACTCTTCAGCGGATGCAAACATTTAGAAAATTATAATATTTATATTATTTTATCTTGCCTTTCTTTACCGATGAAAAAGATGCTTTCATCTTACTATGCCTTGAGATCAAGAAAGCAAGATATACGGAGCGCTGCATACATTTTGAGTGATGCGAAACCATGCTTAACGTCTTGACATATCTCAAGAGAACAAAAAGAAACTCTTTGTGTTCTTTCTTTTTTTAACAGCCCGTATAAGTTTACCTTTAGTCGCACCTAAAGACATTTTGTTGGTTGCAAATTATCTTCCATGCATATATATATATATATATATATATATATATATATATATATATATATATATATGCATAATACCTATTAAATCTCCGTTTTTTATGAAAAAAGTTAACCTGTGTGGTGATACCACGACCTCACAGAATACCAGCGTGAAGTAGAGGTTTACCTCTGCGTTTCGTTTGGTGAGTGCAGGTGGCCGGAGGCCCTTTTTACTGGAAATAAGGCGTTCCATCTTAGTCCTCACGGGTGACAACGCATCTGCATTTTGATTTGTAATAGAGGATAGATGTAAATGTCTATGGGCTGCAGCAACCACTTACCATCAGGTGGACTGTGTGCTTGTTTGTCACCCTTATCCTATAAAAAAAAAAAGATCTATGATCTTCAACTTATCCTATATAATTATATTATATTGTATCCACAAATATGCGTGTCCTAATTGATGATGGTGAAAATGAGATTTTTAAACATTGTAAAATCTTACCAGTTTATGACCAAATTAAATTCATGTTATTAAAGCAATATTTCTTTTGCGATAATATACAATCATATGTAGAACAACGTACGCGCGCTTTGATACAAAACCGGCTCTGGTATATCACTGCTAATAATGAGTACCGCATTTTATACGAGTAAATAACTTACCATTCGACTAACGCAAAAATATCACAAAACATTAAAACTATACTCAAAAGCTTTTTCATATTTAAATAATACCTGTATAGTTCTTACTTTTATCTTGCTACTACTAACTTTAACTAAGTTGTTAACTTAGCCTCTTAGTCTTTAATATATTCTTACTATACCTACTACCTACTCACATACCTAACTACTTACTTAGACTGCGTCTTGCACATAATATGCTGACTTAAACTTAATTATTTAGCATCAAGTCAAACCTCCGTTGTTTTCTCTGTATCTTTCTTTTTTTGTATTTCTTGTTATTTCTTTATCTGTATTCTTTTTTGAACTGATAAATAAATTTAAAAAAAACTTATAATCTGTTTGCGCTTCTTGGCAAGCTTATTTCCAATAACAATGCAGTTACTGTGTGGACGCGCCAGTAACTTGAGTTCTTCGATAAAGATTTGTGGATTGTATTTGGTATATACAACAAGTGGGGCAAGGAAAATGGATGAGAGTGGAATGCACGCACTAACCTTGTGAGGGAACCTGCCTTGCCTTCCTCCCGGGGCAAGCAGCACAGCAGGTCACCACGTGTTTCGGCGCACGCACTCTTAGATCAGTTCTAGGATATCATACACTCCTTAACTCTCGACTTATTGTAATCGCGGAAAGCGCGTCACATTTGTGAAATTTCAAGGATACTGACCGGTGATAATTAATATTAAAGCGGAGGGCGAAGGACGTAATGTCTTCGTGCGGTGTGGTCGCGGGTATTGCTCGATTGTAACTATACTGCCATTGTGTGGCGATTGTGTCGCCTTCAACGGCCGTGCGTGCATATCGAAAGGAAAAAGGAAGGGAGGGGTTAAAGTCAAGTACCAAATATTCTATTATATTTATAAATTAAACTGTTAACTGGCGTTACCACTGTGAATTAAAAGATATGATAACAGACTACTTATAATATAAAATTTTAATGATTCGTGTAGTCATAATGTAGTCACACGTGTAGTAAGCAGGAGTGTTATCAAGCCTGGGCTGCGGCTTCGGCGATTCGAGATGTAAACATCAGCAAACAACAACAACCTGAAGACGAAGTTATACTTCTTTTTAAGTGTAAAAAGAAGTATAACTTCGCCTCCAGGTCCTTCAAAAGAGTTATTGCCAAGGCAAAGTCAGAGCACATAGGCAGAATTGGCGAGAAACTAGTTCGCTTTCCTTCGGGAACCCGTGCATTCTGGTTTCTCGCCAAGGCTGTCCAAGGGAATTTTTGTAAGCCATCACTACCATCTCTGCACAGGGAGGACGACACACTGGCCCAAGCCGCAAAAGATAAAGCCGGTATTTTAGGCTCCCTTTTTGCGTTCAACTCAACTCTTGATGACGGAGGTAAAACACCGCCGAACATCCCGCGGTGTGAGTGCTCCATGCCAGATGTGATGTTCTCACAGCGCTCGGTTCGCAAAGCACTCCTCTCCCTGGATATCCAGAAGTCGAGTGGGCCTGACGGAATCCCGCCAATTGTGTTGAGAACGTGTGCTACGGAGTTGCCACCGGTCCTAACGCGTTTTTCCGGTACTCCTACTCCCAAGGCGTAGTCCCGAATCCATGGAAGACAGCTTTTGTCCACCCGAACCCTAAAAAAGGCGACCGCCCAGACCCGTCTAACTATAGGCCTATCGCGATCACCTCCTTGTTCTCCAAAATAATGGAATCCATTATTAACTGCAAGCTCATGCGATACCTTGAAGATCACCAGCTGATTAGTGACCGATAATACGGTTTTCGTCGGGGTCGATCAGCTGGTGATCTTCTGGTCTACCTGACTCATAGATGGGCGGAGGGAAGTAGAGTCCAAAAGGGAGGCGTCGGCCATTAGTTTAGACATTGCGAAGGCCTTTAATCGGGTTTGGCACAAAGCGCTTCTTTCGAAGCTCCCTTCCTATGGGCTTTCCGAGAAATTGTGCAATTGGATCACCAGCTTCCTTGCAGATCGAAGCACCAAGGTCGTTGTGGACGGTGCATGCTCCGACTACAAGCCTATTAACGCTGTTTTTCCACAAGGCAGTGCGCTATCACCAACTCTGTTTCTTCTGCATATCAATGATATGTTGCTAACTGGTAACATTCATTGCTATGCGGATGACAGCACTGGTGATGCTCTATACACCGGCGGTGCCAATATTTCTCGGGAAAACGTCTCCGAGTACCGGAACAAACTTTTGTCTGAAGTCGAGTCTTTGCTGAACAAAGTCTCGGATTGGGGGCGACTAAATCTAGTCCAGTTTAATTCTCAAAAGACACAAGTTTGCGCGTTTACCGCTAAAAAGAACCCCCTTGTCGTATCTCTTCAGTTTCAAGGGACTCCGCTTCTTGCCTCAGCCAGTATCGGAATCCTTGGAGTCGACATGTCGAGTGACGTGCAGTTTCGTGGTCACTTGGAAGAGAAAGCCAAATTGGCCTCTAAAAAGCTTGGCGTGCTCAGCAGAGCGGGACAGTATTTCATGTCGGCACACCGCCTGCAACTTAACAAGGCGCAGGTTCGGCCTCACATGGAATACTGCTCCCATCTCTGGGCAGGAGCTCCCCAGTGCCAGCTCTTTCAACATGACCGCATCCAGCGCAGAGCGGCTCGAATAGTGGACGACCGAGTCCTTTCCGATCGGCTCGATTCATTGGCACTGCGAAGAGATGTTACATCCCTTTGCATTGTCTTTCGCATCTACCATGGCGAGTCCTCTGAGGAATTGTTCGGATTAATCCCAGCCGCCAAATTTCACGAACGCACATCGCGGCAGAACTCACGATACCATCCACACCATCTGGATGATTGGCGGTCCACGACTGTGCGATTTAGAAGATGTTTTCTTCTTCGCACGACTTCCTTGTGGAATCGATTACAATCAGCGATTTTTCCGGACCGATACGACTTAGGAACCTTCAAGAAAAGAGCGTACTCCTTTTTAAAAGGCAACACATCTGCAATTTCCTCCCTGGTGTTGCAGTTGTTCATGGGCGGCGGTAGTCACTTACCATCAAGTGAGACGCATGCTTGTTTGCCCCCTCTCCTATAAAAAAGCAATGAGAGAAAAATTATATCGTTAACCACTGTATTATAGTGATTGATTTTTTAATGATTTTTTATATTTACGCGTAATGTCATCACTAATCTTACGGAACAGTACTAATGTTATGACACATCACTAATGTTACGGATTTTAACTCGTCTAATTTTAACTGATCTATTACTCGAGACTTAGCTTTAGCTTTATTTAGCAAAACAGTAATTGTTATAAGACAATTATTTTGTGTCAGTTGGTTTTGTTTATCACAACTTCAATAAATATTTTAAATTATATATACAATATTTTATTATATACAATATTTTATTATATACAATATTTAAAACTTATTGGGTGGTCGCTCGGGATTTACCTCTCTCCTAAGGGACTAATGTCTTACAGTCGGGTCTCCTGTCATTGTCTCTAACTAATTTACAAGGCTATAAAACCGAGGGAACATTTATAAAGACAAAAGCCCTTCGGATGACATCGTCGACAAAGAAATGTGCCGTGAAAACCTACCAGCACTGATGGGGTTGACAAATCGCCGCTCCTAGTTGGATACCAAGTGCTATGCGCAAGCATTTCCCATCAAGCTCAAGCTTGGCGACCGGGTGTTGGCTGTCACAGATTCCTTGTACTCTTTGTAACAAAGATTTTCCCACGGTGGCTAACTGTGTAACCGGTGAGATTCACTGTTTATATATCGGTTTATATGCGTCTTTTTTCTACACACAGTGTGACCTACGTATTAAGAAAGTTAAGGAATTATTTGCCTTTTACTCCGTAGTAAATTGAACTTTCGAGTTTTTGGAATTAAGATGTTCTAAAAATGTGAAAGTATTTTGAAAGTAACATCTTCGTACCGCTTGTGGAAGCTCCGTGAATATGTCGATAACAATAGAAAATACAGGTGAGTCCATGGCTACGCCATCTACATGCTTGCAGAACTCTTTCTTCCACAATAAATAGCCAGATGTAAGACAATGCCTGAGTAATACTGCATATTCTGCAGGAATGTTGTTTTGCTCTAGTTTCCTAGTAACAATTGAAATGCAGTCTTCAACAGGTAGGCATGTAAATAGAGACTGAATATCAAAATTGAACATGGTTTCATTGTCATTAAGATATAGGAATGTTATCTCACTCATATAAAATGGGTATAAATTCATAGTTCGTGCTCTTGTGTATCCTCTAAGTGGTGATAGTATTTTTGTGTTTGTCATTGTGTATTTGTGGTAACCCACTAAACTTCGGTGGTTGAAGCTGAACTTTAAGCACCCGAAAAGTTGGGAATTAAAAATATATAAAGTAAACGCGATAAAATCCCTATAAATAGACTTATGACCTTAACAATACATAATTCTGATTATATTTAAGCATCAACCATTTATTTACATGATTGGTGCTGAAAGAAAAGTAAAAATTCAGCAATTTACCAAATCTTACAGACACTTTTTATGGAAACACGTGACACACACACACCCATTCCACGTGAAAATGATTACTTCGAGCCACACTTTGTATATATCCATCCTCGATGAAGAATCAATATATGTTTGTATTTTAGTCTCTTAAAAGTAACATGGAACATTGCGTTAAGAATTATGGCTTTTATTATGTTGTCTGTTACAATACAAACAAAAAGTAATTTTTCGGTAATAATTTGAAACAAATAGTTTCAAAACACTATTTCAATCTATTGAAAGTTACTATCCTATACACTTTGGAGTACAACTATCATGTTTAGAAATAACGAACTAAACTAACACCCGATTTTTTTTTATAGAATAGGGGGCAAACGAGATGCGGCTCACCTGATGATAAGTGACTACCGACGCCCATGAACAACCGCAACACCAGGGGAATTGCAGATGCGTTGCCGACCTTTAAGAAAGGTGTAAGCTATTTTCTTGGAGGTAACATTATTATCATTGTCACGCACACAAAAAGTGAATATTGCACACATAGACATAGAATATACAGTATATTCTAAGTCTATGATTGCACGTGAGCCAGTTAATTCGATAATGTCAATTTCTAGTTACGAACAGGCGCACTTTATTAAAAACGTTTATACAATTCATTAAATTAATGACATCTTATTTCTATAGTTTATATTTAATACATGTTATCTATGGTTTATATCAATTTGTTTATGTCACGATTGTTTTATTCCTATATATTATTGTCTTGTAAATAATTGTCTGGATTTGATCTATCGCGGTGCATATGCATCTCATTTCTAAAGTAGTAAAGTGCGGATAAATTCCTGCCAAGCCATTACTTCAATAATATCGGGTTGTAGCATAAATATGCAATAAGTAAACATAAAATTTATAAGTATTTAAATTTAGGAATATACATAATGTATATTAGTAAATTTAGTAAAGTAATCTCTTTCTGAAATTTTGAATATACAACCTTTCTCCAACAAAGGCAAAGCATGAATATTCTGACACTAAAAATTCTCGTCTTTTACCGAAAAAAATTGTTCAGGTTCTCTTCAATGTCTTTCAAATTTTCAGATTATTTGTCACTCAAATAATTCCATATTGCTTGGTAAAGATGAAAATCTAAGAGAAATAGAGAGAGATCCGTTGCGTAAAAATCAAGACAAAAAACGCTGTTACAGTCCAGAGTACTGAGTACAGTAATCGCCAGTAAATAATGAGCCAAGTAATCGCCTAATTTTCGTCGGTAACTCAAACTTTTAGTATCCCAATAAAAAAAAAACTATTGTCTATCTTTTGGTTTCAGGGTGGATATTGTGTTGTATTTAAACTGTTGAGGGTAACGTATTGGTAAAAGGAACATTACTCATCAAGCGCAAATAGATTTTTAGTTCTGCAAGAAGAGAGCAAGTGCATTTAAAAATCCAAACGTACCTGTCAGTGTTTTTAGAAGAGTTAAAAGCTTATAACTAAATGTTTAACTTCAGTAATCACCAGGTGGTCAGATCTTTCAATAGAGAAACGGTTTTAAGAGGTGGCTCCTTAATATTAGCTTGTAAATTATTGTCATGTAAAGAACGTAAAGATATTGTGAGCCTCTCTGTTGAGCGAACTGTAGAAATGGCATGTGTTGAGTTTGAGCACCTCATTGTTGTGAGCGTCTGCAGACCCCCATGTTCTATATACGATACTTTTGAAAAGATTATGGAGGAAGTTTTTGCTAAGCTTAATAAACAGAATAAATCTGTTGTAATATGTGGAGACTTTAATATCAATCTCCTAGAAGCTTCCTCAATCAATATTAAATTTAGATCATTGTTTAAATCATATGGTATTTTTAATTTATTTTTAGAGCCAACGCGTATTGCTCAATCTAGTGCAACATGTATACATAACATTTTTGTAAATGTGAAGCCGTTGCATAAATGTATAATTCAAAAATTAAGTTCTGATCACTGTGGACAAGTAGTTTCGTTACCTTATGTTCACAAAAAGCAAGAAGATAAGAAAGTTCCGTTTGTTCCAGTAAATGCACGTCGCTTGGAGAAATTTAGAAGTAACATAGGGAAAAAACTTCCATCACTTTTATACCAAAATGATCCAAATATTTTGTATGGAACATTATTTAAGCTTATTTGCAATGAATTTAATAATACTTTTTACTTCTAAAACATTCTCCTTGATAAGTCGGAAGTCATTTAATGAATGGGCGACAGTAAGCGTCCATAAGAGTAGACATAGGTTATTTGATCTTTACCATTAAAGGTCATATAATCATAGCGTCGAATTTAAGGAATATGTAAAAAAATATTCAAAAATATTTTAAAGACGGCTTCTAATAATATTAAAATGACATGGAGTATAATTAATAGCGAAACTGGTAAGATCAACTCTCGCAGCACAAACTACCAGTTAAGTGTTAATAACAAAACTAATTTTACGGATTTTATCGCGTATATTAACTTATTTTATATTCCCGACGTTTCGAGCACTTTACAGCACCCATGGTCACGGGGGGGACTGAGGTGTATGACGTCCCAATGTCATAGTTAACCACGGCTACCTCCAGATTAAAAATTATTAATTTTTGTTCCGATCCACGCAGTATGAACTTACAGTATCATGAAGTCTTGCAGTTGTATGCTTGGGTTGGGATTTAATTTTATTAATTATGGGATCCCAAGCAGATGGTAGCACCCAGCCATCTTCTCTATTGAAATTAGGATGTTTCTTGATTTCAATAGCCTCGCGAATCATCCTTGGAAGGAATCGGTGTTCTTTAGCGAGGGTTTGTGGTCTATCAAATCTAATGTAGTGACGGGGGCGATCCTGTACGTGTTCACAGACTGCAGACTTCCCGGAGCGTCTATTCTTCACATCAGCTATGTGTTCTTTAACACGGGTTTTTATAGATCTTTTAGTTTGTCCTATATAAGAGAGACCACATTCACAATCAAGCTTGTACACTCCTGCATCTTGCAGAGGAATGTTACACTTGACTGATGGTAAAAACTGACTAATCTTCTTCGGCGGCTTGAAATATGTTTTAATGGAAGCCCGCTTCAAGATGTAGCCAATCTTGTCAGTGACACCTCTGACATATGGCAGTACAGCAGGCACTCGCTCGACTGTGGCCGGCTTCACTCGTTCACTGTGACGTAGGCGCGGGGCCCGAAGCTTATTGTCGTGCAAGACTTGCTTGACGTGTTGGAGCTCGGCGGCCAGGTGTTTACTGTCACAGATCCCTCGTGCTCTCTGAAACAAAGATTTACCCACGGTAGCTAACTGTGAAGGATGGTGGTGAGAATCACCGTTTAAATATCTATCTGTATGGGTCTTTTTTCTATACACAGTGTGGCTCAAGGTGTTATCAGGATTCCGAATTACTAACACATCTAGAAAAGCTAAAGAATTGTTTGCCTCTAACTCCATTGTGAACTGAATTTTAGAATTTAAGGAGTTAAGATGGTCTAGAAATACAGTTACTTTATCTAAAGGGAGAATTGTGAAAGTGTCGTCTACGTACCGCTTGTAGAATCTTGGGTTTACGGGAGAAGTACACAGGGCTTTCTCCTCAAAGTCCTCTATGAATATATCGGCAACAATGGGAGATACAGGTGAGCCCATCGCCACTCCATCTACTTGCTTGTAGAACTCCTCCTTCCACAATAGGTAGCCAGATGTAAGGCAGTGTCTAAGTAATACTGCATATTCTACGGGCATGTTGTTTTGCTCTAGCCTTCTAGTAACAATCGAGATGCAGTCTTCAACAGGTAAGCATGTGAACAGAGACTGCACATCAAAACTGACCATAGTTTCATTGTCTGCCAGATGTAGGTCTTTAATCTCGCTGACAAATTGGTAGGAATCCTTTGTGTGTGCTCTTGTATGTCCCCTGAGCGGTGAGAGTATATTCGCTAAGTGTTGAGCCAATTTGTAAGTTGGTGAATCGATTTGGCTCACTATAGGACGTAGTGGAGCATTGGGCTTGTGTATTTTTGGTAACCCATACAATTTCGCTGGTTTGGCACACGTAGGTATTATCGATTTTACGTCTAGATTTAATCTTTCGGAGTGTTTCTTTATGAGATCACTAGTTGTTTTGAGTGTGTTATTTGTTGGGTCATTTTTAACCTTTTTATAAGTACTTGCATTCGACAAAAGTTCTTGTATTTTAGAATTATAATCCGACGTATCCATGACTACCGTGGCGTTTCCTTTATCTGCGCGGAGAATCGTGAGTTCTCGTTTATTGCGTAGGTTATTCAACGCTTTAAATTCGTCTTTAGGTAGATTCGGTTTTGGTGCTGAGCTTCGACGTAACATAGACGAAATGTCTTGACGTATCGCTTCCAAATCTTCCTTTCGCATATTGTTTTTATATAAACAGTCCTCGACGCTGCAAATAATTTCTTCGTACGGTAATTTTTTAGGTGTTAAAGCAAAATTAAGGCCTTTCGATAATACTCTAATTGTTGCATCATCCAGAGTTTGTTTTGACAGATTATAGACCGCGCTTAATCTATGATCCGCGTTCGTAGTCAATGGTTGCGTTTCGTTCTCACGTTGACTTAGATGTTTGACATTTAATTTGGTCGTTAATTTTTGATATTTTATTATATGTTTGTTTTTGCATTCGTTATATTTATTAATTTCTCGTTTATTTAACGTTTCGATGCAAACATTATAATCAAACGTCGGGAATAAAAAATAAGTTAATATACGCGATAAAATCCGTAAAATTAGTTTTATTTAAATATTAATAACAAATTAACCGAATCAGATCAGGACGTTGCAATGGTTTTTGAGAAATATTTTACTGATATTCCGATATTAACCACTAAGTCACTGAATTCTTCTCCTGCGGTCGCCGAATCATTAATTAAACAATATGTAAATGCGTGTACAAAGAATTTTTCATTTCATAAAGTATCATTAAAAGATATAGTAAAATATTTTAAAACTATTGATGTTAAGAAAACTGCGTATCTGTGGCGGATTTCTGTTTAGCGAAAGTTATTGCGTATGTTGAAGCGCCTGTCAAATTATATTAGCAGTTCTCATGCCAATATTAGTCCGTAAGCTGTGTAGGTATGTTTAAAAAATGTTGTACCTGTCGTCGTTGTAAAAATTAGAGATCAAGTAAAGGTCGATTGAGCAAATTACTGCATTTTATTATTAAAAAGAGATCAAATTCCTATCCATGGTCCTAAATCGAAGCCGGATTTGAAAAAACGTAATTGGACAAGATATTATTTAGTGGAATACGCTTGGGAAGTCTTAAATATTCGTTGTGGAAATACCACCGAGGGAGTGAAGATATTTAACCAAGAAATCTGGAGTCTTAGCCCCTTAGATATTGGACTATTATTTAATTTATTTAACCCAGCACTCATTATCAGGTAGTATTTTGTGTAAATCAACTGCTAATTTATCAGGTTAGTACCAAATTACCTATAAAATAATTACGTATAACTTAAAGTATTTAATCGGCTAAAATTCATTTATATTGTTTTATATAGTTTCTAATAACCGTCAAATCATAATTAAATTAAATTATAATGCTTGGTTAAATTATATTGACGATATTATAATTTTTTTTTCTTTATTGGTTTAAACTGTTTTTTAAAAAATAAGTCAAGAGAGTGTATAATTGAAAAAATTGCATAATATTATTTATTACATACTAAGGCATACCTGTGAAGCTGTTTGATTGTCTGAATTGTATTTGTTACCCTTAATTGTTGTTAATTATAAAGTTAAATATCAAGGTAGTACATGTACCATTTTGTTTAATTATTTAAGAGTTTGAAAAATAAGTAAAGGAATTAGTTTTCATTTCTTTATAACTGTAAGCAAAGTTGTATAAAACTACTTATGAATTATATTTTATAAAATATAAACTTCTTGTTTGTATAAATTTCAGGCATTTGCACTAGTCTCCCAATACCAGCCAACATGCCAGAAGATAAGGAGCAAATTAGGAAACGAGCTAGCTACAAGGGACAAATAACTGCTTTTTCAAATTATTTAAATTCACTGAAGATATCTTCATTGGCTGCTACTGAGGTAAATGAGTTGCAATTACGTATTAGTAGGATTGAGTCAATGTATGAACGATATGATGAGGTACAATTATCCATCGAGTGTAATACTGATAATATAGACGCCCAGATATCAGAACGAACTGAGTTTGAATCCCTGTATTTTAAATCGCTTTCTCTTGCAAAAAGGATCTTAGCAGATTGCATTAAGTCAGATGACGTAAACAGTGACGGTGGCTCTCATTCCGGCAATCATAAATTTGTTAAACTGCCCACTATTCAACTACCTAAATTTAATGGTTCTTATGATAATTGGTTAGAGTTTCATGACACGTTCATGAGCCTCATACATTCAAATGACGAGATAGATGACATAAATAAGTTTCACTATCTGAGAGCGTCGTTGGAAGGGCCCGCTGCTGTGGTAATACAGTCAATCGAATTCTCGGCAGCTAATTACACCGTCGCATGGACTATATTATGTGATAGATATGATAATAAAAGACTACTAATTCAAAATCACGTGACAGCCTTATTTAATATAGCACCAATTAATAAAGAATTGTCTGTCAACTTAAAACGTCTCATTGACCAAATAAATAAAAATTTACGTGCACTAGAATCTCTCGGTGAGCCAACTAAACAATGGGACACACTTCTCATTCATATTATTACTCAAAAATTAGATGCTAAGACATATCGTGAATGGGAAGAGTCTAAAGGTCGTTTGGAGAAAGATACACCTATTACGTTCGATATATTTTTGATGTTTTTAAAAAATCGAGCCGATTTAATCGAAACACTAGAAATGTCTAATTCTGGTGCTACTAACCGTTTAAATTCTTCTATAAAATATGCTCCAAAAGTTAAGGCAATGGTTTCAGTTCGGGATACCGGTAATAAAAACGGTTCGGCCTTTTCCGCCAAACTGTGTCCTAAATGTAAGGGTGACCATAAGTTAAGCAGTTGTCCTCAGTTTCTTGGATTAAGTAACGATGTGCGTCTACAGTTACTGCCAGAGTATAAAGTATGTTTCAATTGTCTTAATTCAGGACATAATGCAAATCACTGCAAAAAGCCAGGATGCAAAATATGCCACCGAAAGCATAACACTCTCGTGCACGTCGCAGATTACCAGTCAAAACAAATTACAGATATTAATACATCTAACACGAGTAGTGGTAATAATAAGCCCGTTATGCAAGGTCATTTCGAACAAACAAACAGTTCGACAGGCTCACAGTTGTCATCCAATTCTAACGCACATCTGTCATTATCCGCAAAGGTAGGCACTGCATCGTGTAGTGAACAAGGCGACGTATTGTTATCGACGGCATTAATTAAAGTTATAGGTAAGAATGGTTGTCCATATATTGCTCGTGCTATTCTTGATAGTGGCAGTAACGCTTGTTTAATAACTGAAGAGTTATATCAAAGGCTAGGTTTGCCCGCTCAAAATGTAAATCAGTCGGTAGTCGGTATTAATAATGCTTCGGCACACATCAAGAAGATTTGTAAGGTATCGATAAAATCATTGAATGATAACTTCTCTAGTAATCTTCATTGTTTTGTCCTACCATCAATAACCCAAAATGTACCTACTAGATATGTTAATTTGTCAAACTTAAAAATTCCATCTAATATTTCTCTGGCAGATCCTAATTTTCATTCACCTGCTCCCGTTGACATGCTTATGGGTGCTGATGTCTTTTGGGACTTAATAGGAACGCAGAGATTAAAATTAGGGGACGGTCAGCCGATTCTTTGTGAAACTAGCTTAGGATGGTTAGTATCAGGTCCGATTGATTATAGATATGTAAAGACAGGGGTTAACTTTATTAAATGTAATTTTACAAGAATATTTCAAGATGAGGCTAGTAAAGATTTAGATGAAGATATACAAAAACAATTCGTACGCTTCTGGCACCTTGAAGAGGTAAGCCCTGCGTCTCTTTATTCAAACGAAGAAAAATTATGCGAAGAACACTTTTTAAAAAACACCACGCGACTGGCAAATGGTCGATTTTGCGTGAGGATACCCTTAAAACATAATCCTGACGTATTAGGTGATTCTTGGCCACGAGCTAAGAAGTGTTTACTATCGCTAGAGCGCAGGTTAGCAGGTCAATCTCAGGTCTATGAAATGTATAAAGAATTTATGTCAGAGTATGAAAGTCTGGGTCATATGGAGAAATGTGAGAATGATAATTTACCACGTAAGATGCATTTTATACCACATCACGGTGTGCTGCGGGAAAGTAGTACTACTACTAAATTAAGAGTCGTTTTCAATGCTAGCAGTCCGACTTCTTCAGGTGTTTCCTTGAATAATATACAGATGGTAAGTCCCGTGGTACAGGACGACCTTTTGTCCATTCTTTTACGCTTTCGGCTACACAAATACGTTCTCACAGCTGATGTTGAGAAAATGTACCGGCAAATAGTCATTCATCCCGATGACCGCTATTTGCAACAAATTATCTGGCGTGATAACCCTTCAGAACAGCTTCAAGCTTATCAACTTAACACCGTGACTTACGGCACCTCTAGTGCTCCCTTTTTGGCAACTAGGTGCCTCCAACAATTAGGCTTAGAGTGTACCGATGACAAGGTTGCTCAAGTGATCATTCACGATTTTTACGTTGATGACTTGCTAACGGGAGGGGATGATATTAACGAGGTTACAGATTTGCGCCGTAAAGTGACTTCCACACTTGCATCAGCTCATATGGTTTTGCGAAAGTGGAAGTCGAATGAATCTCAACTGGTTAGTGAAAATGATATTTCTCCGCTTGATTTAAATATTGGTGGCTTTGAACCGACTAAACTTTAGGCCTTGGGTGGCAATCACATACTGACCAACTTTGTTTCCCTATAGGAGGGCTATTCTCAGGTAGAACAAAGCGTGATATGTTATCTGTGATTTCTCAGATTTTTGATCCACTAAGACTTCTATCTCCCTGTGTAATTAAGATGAAAATGCTTCTTCAACAGTTGTGGCTGCTCAAGCTGTCATGGGATGAGCAGTTGACGCCAGAAATCAGCAAGATGTGGGCTGAGATAATAGTCGATTTACCTAAATTAAATACTCTACGTATTCCACGTCGTGTTATTTGTGACTCGCCTAGTTTGTTTGAATTTCATATTTTCTCGGACGCTTCTGAGCGAGCATATGGCGCCTGTTTATATGTGCGTAGTGTTAATGATCAGGGTGAGGGTTTAATTCAATTATTGATGGCGAAAAGTCGTGTCGCGCCGCTTAAACCTATAACAATCCCAAGACTGGAACTTTGTGGTGCACTTGTTGGAGCTCGCCTTTACCAAAAGGTTGTAGCATCGCTGAGACAACAGGCTAAGCGCACTTTCTTTTGGACAGATTCGTCCATCGTGTTAGGATGGTTAAAGGTGTTGCCTAGCAAGCTACAACCCTTTGTTAGAAATAGGGTTGCTGAAATATTAGAGAAGACTGGAAATTGCGAGTGGAGGCATGTCCCAACAGAGTGTAATCCGGCCGATCATATTTCTCGCGGTGTGAGTTGTAAGGATATTTCATCCATGAGTAAGTGGTGGTCAGGACCTGAATTTTTAAAGAAAGAGGTCTCTCACTGGCCTGCAAATTTCTTAAGTATTAATCACGAGTTGCCTGAGATTAAATCGTCAAATGTTATCCTCCACGGAATACTTCATTCTAACAACAATGAAGATTTAGGCGGGAATAAATTAATTGAATTTAAACGCTTTTCTAAATATACTAGATTAAATCGGGCCGTTGCTTATGTGCTGCGTTTTATTAATAATTGTAGAAAGCAATCCGTTCACGGTCCTCTAAGCAATCAAGAGTTGCAAACCGCACTCAATGTTATTATAAGAATATCTCAGAGTGAATCATTTGAGGAATACACCATGTTAATTAAAAATAAAAGCTTACCCACTAAAAGTCCGTTGCATAAATTTAATGTATTTCTCGATGATAATAAAATAATGCGTGTTGGAGGGCGTCTTGAAAATTCCGATTACTGTTATGAGAAAAAACATCCCATACTTATACAGTCCACTCATTATTTTACCAAATTGCTCTTCAATTATGAGCACATAAGGTTAATGCACGCGGGACCACAGCTAATGTTGGCCACTATAAGAGAGATGTACTGGCCGATTAGAGGTCGTAATTTGGCCAGATCTTGTTATCGACAATGTGTAAGATGTAATAGAATGAAAGGAAAAACCATCTCTCCAATAATGGGCAACCTACCACACCAACGCATCCTTTCTGGTTTTCCATTTCAAAATATTGGACTAGACTATGCGGGACCAATTCAATCTGTTTCTCGCCATGGCCGTGGTTGTAAAATTGTAAAGGTGTATATAGCTATTTTTATTTGCTTCGCGACTAAGTCAATTCATCTTGAATTAGTGGGTGATTTAACTAGCAATACCTTCATATTAGCTTTGCGCAGATTTATGTCAAGAAGAGGGAAACCTCTTAATATTTATTCGGATAATGGTACCTCCTTTGTAGGCGCATACAATGACATTTCAAAATTTATTAGGACGTATTGTAATTCTTTATCTGAGGTAATGGCAAATGAAGAAATTAATTTCCATTTTATACCGCCTTATTCTCCCCATTTTGCTGGGCTTGCGGAGGCTGGTGTCAAATGCATTAAATATCATTTAGTTAGAGTGCTGGGCAATTGTAATTTGACTTACGAGGAACTAAATACCACATTAATACAAATTGAGGCTATACTTAACTCCAGACCACTCACACCTTTGTCAACGAATCCTGAAGACTTGCTACCACTAACGCCCGGTCATTTTTTGATTGGACGCCCCTTGACTTCCTTGCCGACACCAGACTATAAAGATCATTCCGTAAGCTCTTTAACCCGATTTCAACGAATAGAACAATTACGTCAACATTTTTGGGCTAGATGGAGCAAGGAATATATATCAGAGCTTCAACTGCGGATGAAATGGCGTTCCTGTAAAGGCTCTTTGAAGTTAAATTCACTGGTACTCCTAAAAGAGGAGAATTCACCGCCATTAAAGTGGAAGATGGGTCGCATCGTCGCAGTCCATCCAGGCTCGGACGGCGTATCAAGGGTGGCGGATATCAAAACATCGACTGGTATAGTTCGCCGATCATTTAGCAAAATTTGTCCGCTTCCTGAACCTGAAGAATCTGGTTGAAAGGTAGACTTTCAACGCCGGGGGGCATGTTGAAGCGCCTGTCAAATTATATTAGCAGTTCTTATGCCAATATTAGTCCGTAAGCTGTGTAGGTATGTTTAAAAAATGTTGTACCTGTCGTCGTTGTAAAAATTAGAGATCAAGTAAAGGTCGATTGAGCAAATTACTGCATTTTATTATTAAAAAGAGATCAAATTCCTATCCAGCGTCTATAATAGATACAGACGCGCTTCATTTAGCTATTATTTTTAATACTAGTATCGAATCTGCTGTGTTTCCTGATTTAATGAAGTATAGTAAAGTAATACCTTTATTAAATCTGGTAGTACATAAGACCCCGCCAATTTTAGACCTATTTCTGTGCTACTAACACTTTGTAAGATTTTTGAAAAAATTATTCTTGTCAAATGTTTAACTTCTTTAATATAAATAATTTACTTCATAAAAATCAATTTGGTTTCACAAGGGATCGCTCGACAACTGATGCTGGTGTTGAGCTGATTAAATATATATTTAATGCATGGGAGAATTTACAGAATGCTTTGGGTATATTTTGTGACCTATCCAAAGCCTTCGATTGTGTTCACCATGAAACATTAATCAGGAAACTTCAACACTACGGCGTAAGAAGTGATGCTCGTAAATTAATTATTTCATATTTAAGTAAGAGAACGCAAAAAGTTGTCATTAACAGTATGAGTTCTTCCGGGTCGATGGTACAAATGGGCTGTTTCTTGTATACATTAATGACTTACCTTACATAGTAGGAGAAAACCATAATATTGTATTATTTGCAGATGACACTTCTTTAATTTTCAAATTAAGTCGACAATTGCTAAAATATGACGAAGTAAATAATGCTATATCTAAATTAGTAAATTGGTTCAATGTTAATAATTTGCATTTAAATGGCACTAAAACGAAATGTATGAAATTTATGACTCCAAATGTCAAACAATTAAATACTAACGTAATTTTAAATGGGGAGAAACTGAGTCTTGTAGATACCACCATTTTTCTTGGAATCACACTACACGCGAAGCTTCAATGGAGCCCCCATATATCAAAACTAGCAAGCAGACTTAGTTCTGCAGCATATGCCGTAAAAAAGATTAGAAGTCTAACTAGTGTTGAAACAGCTAGACTAGTTTACTTTAGCTATTTCCATAGCATAATGTCGTATGGTATTTTGCTATGGGGATACGCAGCTGACACTGAAATTATATTTGTTTTACAGAAGAGGGCCATTAGAGCAATTTATGATTTAAAGCCTAAAGAGTACCGCTGCGACAAAAAATTAAGGAAATTAATATATTAACTTTGGCCTCTCAATACATTTATGAAAATGTAATGTACGTACACAAAAATAAAAGTCATCATCATCATCATTACAGCCCTTCACAAGTCCACTGCTGAACATAGGCCTCCCCCAAGGAATGCCACAAAGCACGATCCTGATCCACCTGCATCCATCGACTTCCTGCACATCTCACCAGGTCGTCACTCCATCTAGTGGGGGGACGCCCTACACTGCGCCTGCCGGTAAGTTAATGCCACTCGAGAACCTTTTTCCCCATCGGTTGTCGGTTCTTCGAGCTATATGGCCGGCCCATTGCCACTTCAGCCTACTAATCCGTTGGGCTATGTCGTTCACTCTGGTTCTACTGCGGATATCCTCAATTCTGAGTTTATCACGCAGAGAAACTCCGAGCATAGTCCTCTCCAAAGCTCGCTAAGCGACCTTGAGCTTCCTCATCCGGCCAGCAGTGTAGGATCACGTCTCAGTTCCGTATGTGATCACTGGCAACACGCACTGGTTGTACAGTCTCGTTTTCAAGTTTTGAGGTATACCTGACGAGAAGATGTGCCGTTATTTCCCGAACGCTGCCCAACCGAGTTGAATCCGTCGATTGACCTCTCGGTCGAAGTTGGATTTACCTAGTCGGGCTATTTGTCCCAGGTAAATATACTCGTCAACAACTTCGAGCTTAGTGCTCCCAACAAATACCGGCATAGGTGTGACATGGACATTAAACATGTTCTTTGTTTTGTCCATGTTCATCTTACGACCTATCCGTTGGGTCACTATTGAGGTCATTGAGCATAGTACTTAGGTCCTCCAGCGATTCTGCCATAAGGACTATATCGTCGGCAAATCGAAGGTGAGTGATGTACCCGCCATTGATGTTGATACCATATCCTTTACAGTCCAGAAGCTTGAAAACGTCTTCCAATGCAGCGGTGAAGAGTTTCGGGGATATGTCATCACCTTGTCTTACACCTCTCTGCAATTGGATAGGTTTCGTACTCTGGTTCTGTACTCGGATAGCCATCGTTGCCCTACTGTACAAGCACTTCAGCACTTCGATATACCGACAGTCAACTTGGCACCGCTGCAGGTACTGCAGCACCGCCTAAATTTCAACGGAATCAAAGGCTTTCTCATAGTCCACATACGCCAGACATATTGACAAATTGTACTCTTCGGACTTCTGTACAATTTGCCGTAGAGTATGTATGTGGTCTATGGTGCTAAAGCCTTTTTGGAAACCGGCTTGTTCGGGAGGCTGGAAGTCGTCAATTCTGCGCGCGAGACGATTCGTAATGACTTTTGAAAACAGCACGTAGACGCGGCTCAGAAGGGAAATCGGTCTAAAGTTCTTCAATAGAGCGTTGTCGCCTTCCTTGAGGAACAAGACCACCGCACTTCTGCTCCACGCCTCTTGTGTAATGCCACCATGGAGGACGGTATTAAAGAGCTTCTAAAGGACGTCAAAAACCGGTTTACCACCCGCTTTCAGAAGTTCCGCTGTAATTCCATCCTTGCCTGGGGCCTTGCCGTTTTTAGGGTGCTGGAGAGCCATTCTAATCTCGCTCACGCTGACGTCCGGGATATCATCGGAATAATGTCGGATAAGACTCGCTCTTGGATCGTTACTCTCACTTGCGTGTGGCTCCAACGATGACGTGTACAGCTGCCCATAGAACCTCTCAATCTCACTCAAAATCTCAGGTGCCCCGGAAACAATGCTGCCACACTCTGTCTTTAGCTTTGACAGTTGGCTCTTTCTGGCAGACAGATCTCTTGCAAAGACCGCTCGATCGCTTCTTCAATACGAGCTGTATTGAAGTTGCGTAAGTCCCGCCGCATGCATTTGGAGATCTAACTGCTCAGTTGCCTGTATGCTGTTAAATCTGTTGAAGAATGTAGCTTCATCTCCCGTCTAACAACCATGAGATTAAGTGTGTGATCGGAGAGTTTTTGTGTTTTTCTGCGGCGGGTCTTGCAGAACTTAGCTCCGACCGCATGGACAGTTTCCACGAGCTCGTCATTCATATCGTCCACTTCATTGCAGTCTTCTAGGCACTGAAAACGGTTTTGTAACTCGAGCTGAAAGGTTTCGGGACTTTGGATTAGTTAGAGCACGAGAGGAAAGGAGCGTTGACTTTATTAGACGAGACCTCTCCAACTTAACGTTTAAGTTCAGTGTGCCTCTAACCATTCGGTGATCGCTACCAGTTTTCACCCTCGCAATCATGAAGACATCACTGAACAGTTGTCGTCTGGTCGTCATAGTGAAGTCAAACTCATTTTTTATCGAACCGTCGGGGCTCGACCAGGTCCACTTCCTGTGGGGCCGCTTCTAGAAAAAAGAGTTCATCATAAAGAGTCCTTCTTTCTCCATGAATTCGGCTAGCTGCTGGTCCCTTGGGTTCCGTTGCCCTATTCCAAATTTCCCTACTTTCAGCTCACCATTCTTTCTTGTGCCTAGTTTTGCATTGAAGTCTCCCATCAACACCGTATATTGGGTTTTGGAGGAATGCATGGCTCTAGAGATATCCTCATACATTTCCTCCACCTCCTAATCGGGGTGTGCCGACGTTGGTGCGTAAACCTGTATGACCTACAGCGAATACCGTTTGGTGATTGTAGTGTTATACTACTTACATTTCATTGTACACTAATTCTTCATTCTGTTTTGATATTCTGCATTCATGTTTTGCATCACTTTATACTATTTTTTTCATTCTGTTTTTAATTTTCTGCATTTATATTTTGCATCACCTTTATTTCTATAGGATCCTGCAACGTTTTTACACAATAACATATCATTTTACTTCGTATTTTCACACTATTTATCACTTTTAAAATAGTTGTCAATGAAATCTTACCTTTTATGGTCTTTTATTGAATTCTCTGTAACTCTACAATTTCAGGCTTCATGCACGCAGCCGTGCATAAGTTTTTCCTATGTGAATCATATCTCAATTCATACTTAAATGTAATAATTTCTTAATAAAAGTCCAAAAACCAAAAATTGGTTTTTATGACAACTACTATTTATACCGTTGTCATGGCAATTTTTATTCAAATTCGTTACCGATATAATGTTTTATCTCGATATTTTCACATAAATACTCTTTTGCTCTAGGTCATTTACAATAAATTTCCTTTTAATTTAAATAATTTTTCCGTTCTCTCTAGAAAGATATAAAAGCCGAACAATCGGTGAAGAAATTCAGTCTTGCTTCAGTTCTCGTATCGGAAGCATCTTCTAAAGGCCTTATCCCGGGGCCGCTCAGCCCCGGGATCCTGCAAGCCTCTATCCTGCCTGAAGCCACTGGACTCTACGATCCGTTGCTCTGCCTGAAGTCGCCGGATCCTACAAAACGTTGCTCTGCCTGAAGTCGCCGAGATCCCACAAGTCTCTACTCTACCTGGAGTCGCCGGAACCTACAAACTTCTGTTCCGCCTCCATCTACATCCGGCGCATCCTGAAGTCGTCGGCGCATCCTGCAAGCAACTCTGTCGGAGTTGAGGCAAACTCCGAGAAACTGAAGAAGGTCATCTCGGAACTCTATGGCAAGAGTGTAGAACTGATCGCGCAGGGTCGTGAGAAGTTGTCGACCATGCCCGTCGGTGGAGCAGCGCCCGTGGCCGCGGTCGCCGCTGCTGCAGCGCCGGCAGCTGAGAAGAAGGAAGAGAGAGTCCAAGAAGGAAGAATCTGAGTCTGACGATGAAGTTATGGGCTTCGGTCTCTTCGACTAAAGCTTGCTTTTTTTAATTTTTAACTCTTCACCTTTACTGCGCCTTGTCTATTCCCTTTTGATATAATTGCTTTCCCTTTCGTTCTTAACTCATTATTCATCATTCATTTATACATCCTTTTCATATCTTCAAAATTCTAAAACAAAACTTCTTCTAGTTTTTCAACTTATCTGGATTATATTTAGGCCTACAAATAACACTTCATTTACATTCATCACTCTAAGTTACATTCATCACTATAATATTTTTTATTCTAGATAACTTAGAGGTACGATTTTTAATAATATTTTTATTTCTTAAACTTAACTTTACACTTTGCACTTTATATAAAATTGTTTTTGAAAGCTGAAGCAAAACAAACCATAACTTTTCTAAACATTTATTAACTGTTAAATACTTTTCTAAACATTAATTAACTGTTAATTTGTATATATGTATAAATATAACTGTTAATTTGTATATATGTATAAATATCACCATTTTCACCTTATTATTTTAATTTCTTTTAATTTGTTTGTTTGTTTGATGATCCAGTGTTCTTCAACACATCTTGCTTTAGGACCTCGAACTTTCGTTGGTTAATCGTCACCTTTTATTTTTATTTCAGACACATCTCGTTGGTGATGTTGCTGATCTCTGGCTTTGAGCCCTACCGCTCTGGCCGTTCTTAATCTTTACTTAAGTCATAGCGACTAAAGCTTACTTGAGGTATTTCTTTACCTTTATCTTCACTTGGGAGCAGCTGACTACTCCCTTAATTTTTATCTTCACTTAGGAGCGGTTGACAACTCCTTAAATAAGCCTGAATGTCCTTTTGAAAACACACTTCTAAGAGTGGTGTTTCTTCGACTAATTTTTTTTTTTCCCACACAGGAGCGGTTGACTACTCCTTAAATAAGCCTTAATGTCATTTTGAAAACACACTTTTAGAGTGGTAGTCATTGAATGTGAACTCCACCCTTACCTGAATGCAGATGATGAATGTAAGAGATAGTATATCTGATTTTGACTGGTGATGTCTGTTTCTGCAAAGCTGTGTTTTTATGGTTTATTTTAGAATGTATATATCAAAATTTTTGCTGAGTCAAAAATTTTCCAGGGTCGGGGGGAAAATGTAGTGTTATACTACTTACATTTCATTGTACACTAATTCTTCATTCTGTTTTGATATTCTGCATTCATGTTTTGCATCACTTTATACTATTTTTTTCATTCTGTTTTTGATTTTCTGCATTTATATTTTGCATCACCTTTATTTCTATAGGATCCTGCAACGTTTTTACACAATAACATATCATTTTACTTCGTATTTTCACACTATTTATCACTTTTAAAATAGTTGTCAATGAAATCTTACCTTTTATGGTCTTTTATTGAATTCTCTGTAACTCTACAATTTCAGGCTTCATGCACGCAGCCGTGCATAAGTTTTTCCTATGTGAATCATATCTCAATTCATACTTAAATGTAATAATTTCTTAATAAAAGTCCAAAAACCAAAAATTGGTTTTTATGACAACTACTATTTATACCGTTGTCATGGCAATTTTTATTCAAATTCGTTACCGATATAATGTTTTATCTCGATATTTTCACATAAATACTCTTTTGCTCTAGGTCATTTACAATAAATTTCCTTTTAATTTAAATAATTTTTCCGTTCTCTCTAGAAAGATATAAAAGCCGAACAATCGGTGAAGAAATTCAGTCTTGCTTCAGTTCTCGTATCGGAAGCATCTTCTAAAGGCCTTATCCCGGGGCCGCTCAGCCCCGGGATCCTGCAAGCCTCTATCCTGCCTGAAGCCACTGGACTCTACGATCCGTTGCTCTGCCTGAAGTCGCCGGATCCTACAAAACGTTGCTCTGCCTGAAGTCGCCGAGATCCCACAAGTCTCTACTCTACCTGGAGTCGCCGGAACCTACAAACCTCTGTTCCGCCCGAAATCACCGGAACCTACAAACCTCTGTCCCGCCTGCAGTCACCGGTTCCTGCAGGCCACTGCTCTGTCTGAAGTCGCTGAGGATCCTGCAAGTTCCTGTCTGGGCTGAAGTCGCCGATCCTGCAATCGCCGCATTCACCTGAGGTCGTCGCCTAGAGACGCTCACGCCTACCCACCTACGCCGTGCGTGCTCGTTCCAGGCGCTGAGAGCACGCTTGGGATCTTCGGACTCAGCTACGACATAAATCTTTTTTTTATTACTTTTTTTTTTTTTTAAATATAATTTGTAAATCACATCATCCATCATCTTCATATTTCATTTTTTTTTAAAAATTGTAAATACTCTTTTTTAAAACTTAAATATATTATTGTCTTGGTCTATTTGGTTGTTTTGCTGATCGTAGGTTAGGTTTTCCTTCTCTTTTAATTGTCGCTTCACGACATGATTCGGAGTATAAGGTACGCAACCCTCGTCGACACACTCTCAATCTTTACAAGGTTGTAAACGAGAGACTTGTGGACGATAAATCCGACACCTCCTTGGGACAGATGGTCGCCCGCCCGGTGATAGAGCAAGTTGCCGGATTCGTTGATTACCGTGTCTTCGGACTTCGGATAATCCTATAATATGCCAGCGTAACTTGTCTACCTCTTCTTCCAGCTCCACAATCTTCTCGTCAGTCCTCAGGGTGCTTGCGTTGTATGTTGCCAAGTCGAGTCGTCGTAGGTGGCAACCAAACCTCCACCGGAGATTCTTAGCACCCCCTGCCCCGCCGTTACCATGGTCGCCACCGTAGCCAGGAATAGCGGGGCCGCCGGGGACTGGGGGCCGTCTCTTTGTTACTTTCATTCATAGGGGGAATTTGCTATAGTTGCCACGCTTGGCAAACAGGTTGGCAACCGCAGTTTTTTTTTTATAGGATAAGGGTGACAAACGAGCACACAGTCCACCTGATGGTAAGTGGTTGCTGCGGCCCATAGACATCTACATCTATCCTCGTTTGCGAATCAAAATGCAGATGCGTTGTCACCCGTGAGGACTAAGATGGAATGCCTCATTTCCAGTAAAAAGGGCCTCCGGCCACCTGCACTCACCAAGCGAAACGCAGAGGTAAACCTCTACTTCACGCTGGTTTTCTGTGAGGTCGTGGTACCACCCCGGTTCGAGCCGGCCCATCCGTGCGACAGCAAAAGCTGCCGCGTGGCTCTACCACTGTTAAAATTTTTATTGTATTCTTGCTGTTAACAGGAAGATGCTGCTGCCCATCTCCTGCCTGTCTCCCTTTATCGCCTTTTACGGCACCCACGGGAAGATATGGGGTAGTGGATATTCTTAACCGCCACTACACGGCACAAAATAAAAGTAGTTTTACAAAAATAAGTGATATTCATTCTGTAAATACTTGGAACAGACACAAGCTAGTAGTACCAGTTACTCGACTCCATCGAGTCAGTTATTCATTCTTGGGGCGCTTTTACTATAAAATTCCAGAAAATATACAAAATTTGACCTGCTCAAAGTTCAAAAACTTTATTAAACTAAGTTTGTATAAAAAGGGTTATTATAGTATTAAAGAATTTATAGATGATAATAATCCCTGGAAATGAGGTGATCGCTACCATGCTATTTCTAATTTTTTGTGTTGTTAATTTGTGTAACATACATGATTGTAAGCTGTTATTTAAAAAAAGTCCCGCTGGGTTTCTTGCTGGTTCTTTCCAGGACAGAGGTTTTTTTCGAACCAGTGGTAATTATACAAAGAGTGACTTTCAATAAGTATTGTTTATATTCTATATTGAATTATAAAGTTTCTGTTTCTGTTTCAAGATGTCTGATTCCTTTTTGCAAGAAAATTTAAAAGTATCCATATGACTTCTTCGAGCAAAGTTAGCTGTTTAGATACAATAGTGCCAAACGCAGCTAGTTATTGAGCTGTATAGCGGAGTGATCAACAACTAACATACCTTCTTCTAATACACAAGTATTCAGTTATAAATACTAAATACTTAACTTGTCTGTCGTCATCTTGTAACACATATATTTGTTTTCTTTTTAAATTTATTAAATCTATGGTATTCGGACTCTAGGCTTATCACATTTTCACCAAACGCTTTGCATATTCGTTAAAAAGATGTCAAAATCCATACAGCCAGACAAGAATTCCTGAAATATGCAGCAATTTAGTTACTCCTACGTAATATCAAAATTCTCGGCCATTGTAATAGCGAACTCAAAGCAGAACTTTATATAAGAAGCTTTCCAGACAACTAAGTGATCCACGTACAAACTTAATATTTCATATCACCGGTAGGAGCGTTTTCCTTATCATGAAATACTGCAAAAACATTATGCAATAACCCGGTATTTAATACGACTGTAACATGATTATGCAATGCTCGTGTTTAAATTATCCATACACAGATTAAATTCAGAGTTGATTTCCTTCAATAACACGTATCGCACAATCAAATTAAAAGGATTCACGAAAGTTTAGTACCATCTATTGTTATTTGCATTTCTGCATAGCTTTTCTTATGCTTTCTTTTCTCAGTTTAAAAACATAACGTTATATTATCATACTTACAACGAAGAAATTAAAAGATAACCTAATTTCAAGAGGGACTTGTTTCATTGTTTATATTTCTTTACATCTCCTCTTAATCCACTGCCGCTGTAATTAATTATTTCGACGAATACGCCATCTCGACTGCATTATAAAAGAGATTTGCTTAATATTGATTGTGCTGCATATTGATGCAAACTCAAATTTGAGTTCGGCGTTTTTAAATAAGCTTGCTTTTTTTTTGCGGATGGAAAATCATCTAATGACGCCTTTCGCTCTGGGTGGAGCGGAAGGGAGTGTCAGACTTTTACTGACTAAAAACCATCCGTGTTCCTTCAGTGCCCTTACGTTCCGGAGCCGCGGTATCTCTTTCGAACAGCCCGCAGCCCCGGCAGGCGTCGGCCCTTGCGGGCCCCTTCACGCTGCTGACAGCTTTTTGAGGCGCGCGTGGAACAAAACGCGCCGTCGACACGGCCTGTCGTCGTTAGACGGACGGACGGCGAACTACCCATTGCTCGCCATTCACAGGCCTGCGCCTACGGTGGCCGGGGGCCACGACGTAGCCCCCGACGCCCGGGGCGTCTCCCGCGACGGCCAGGAAGGAAAGCTGCTGCTCTCTCCTTCTCCCGCTCCGCCACCTCCTTCGCTAGCATCACTGCTTCACAGAAGGTGGTGACAGCATCCCATTCCGTCTCGCTCCGGACCATGGCTTCGACCAGGGCCGGACGCGAGAGGTCGCCGCAGCCTATCGCCGCTACGAGGACACGGCGGTGCTCCGCCCAAGCAGGGCACACCTCCACGGTGTGCTCCACCGTATCCTCCGGTCGATCCTCGCAGTGGGAGCACCCGGGCGTTTCCTCCCGCCCGATTCGGTGCAGGAACCTCCCGAACACACTGTGTCCGGTGAGGACCTGCGTCAGGCGGAAGGTGAGGACGCCGTGGCGTCTCTCAAGCCACTCCTCAAAGAGGGGTCTTATCGCCGCTATAGTGGCGTGCCTGGCACGGGGTTGCGACAGTCGCTCTCTCCATGTCGCCATGAGATCATGCCGGAAGTCTGTCCGCTGCGCGACAACTTGCCGCGGCAGCGGGGTTTCCCCCCGGCATAGTGCCTCCGCGCGCCATTCGTGCAGGCGCGCGAGGACTATCGCCTCCAGATCCCAAGGCGGCAATCCGGCAAGGAGGCTCGCCGCCTCGCGGGAGATCGTGCGGTAGCCGCGAACCATTTTTACGGCAACCACCCTTTTGGGTGCGTTCAGGTGGTGGACGGCAAGCCGCGCCAAATCACGCGCCCACACCGGGGCCCCGTAAAGGGCCATGGACCGCACGATCCTCGCGTAGAGCCTCCGGCAGGAGGCGTTTGGCCCCCCCAGGTTCGGCAGGAGCCGCCCGAAGGCAGCCCCGGTCCGTTCCAGTTTGGGAGCCAAGCTCCTACCATTACTGAGGATCCCGGTGATGGCCTGTTCCGAGGACCATGGAAGTGCATGGCCTCGGACTTGTGCAGAGCCACCTCGAGACCCAGTTGCCGGATCCTCTCAACGACTATCGCAACCCCGCGTGTCATAGTTTCCGCCGCCGCCTCGTACGACCCCCCTTGTGCCAGTACCAGCGTGTCGTCAGCGTAGCAAACTACGTTGACGCCGGTAGGGAGGTCGGCGCGCAGCACCCAGTCGTAACCGATGTTCCACAGGGGCGGCCCCAGAACCGAACCCTGTGGGACACCGCACGACATCTCTCGCCAGTTCCACTCACCGTTGCGACCGGGGTAGATGACAGCCCTGTCTGTCAGGTCCGTCGTCCCCGACTATACGACGGAAATAGGTCGGCACCCGGTGATACCGGAGTGCCTCCCTAATGCAGCTCCAGGGCATGGAGGTGAAGGCGTTGACAACCCCCCCCCCCCCCCGCCCACTGCGTTCCCCGTCGTGAGGGCTCTCACGCGCATGATGCGTCCACCGTAGAGCGCCTCTTGCGGAACACCAGTTTGGTGTCCGGCCCCGTCAGCCCGACAGCGGTAGCACCTCAGAGGTCTGGGCTCCAGCAGCTTAACCTGCGCTGAGACCCAGCCCACCAGAAGCCTTCGGCCCTCCACTATGGTTTTGGCCGCCGTAACAGGGCAGCACACCGTGGCGGCACGCATACCCTGTTGGTCCGGGCGTATGGCGCTTGACCTGACCTGGTCAGTAGTGCACCACCCGGACCTGGCGACGGCGGCCACCAACTCCTCCTCCGATACCGACTCGTCCAGACCCATGATGCGCAGGTCTGCGCATCTGACGGGCCTGGACACTCGGGCCTCGTCCGCGTCCAGGGACGCTCTGAGCTTCGCAGCCAGAGCGTCCGCGGTCGCGCCACTGGATTCCCCGGGGATCTCCAGCATACGGGCCCCCGTCTGGGTGACTTTGAGCCGGAGGCCCCCGGTGATCCCGAGCTCCCCGAGATCCACCGCCTCTTTCGCCTTCGCGAGCAGATCGCGGTAGGTAACGCCCTTCTTTCCCGCGTCCGGCTGTAGTGTAATCACTACAGCTGCAGTCTTCGGAGCGCGGAGCCTAGCCGCAATCTTACGCGCCCTGAACTGGCGCTGCCGCTCCTGCTCTTTGGCCTTTTTGGCTGCCTTCTTCCCCTTCTTTTTGTCCCCGACCACCTGCCAACCGGCTTCAGCCGCGGGAGGTGTAGGGAGCTGGGGGGGCAGTGGCGGCGGCGGCAGCTGGCTTGCCGCTAGCGCTGGCACATTCGCCGCAGGCACTGGGGCTGGCGCTGGCACTTTCGTCGCAGGCTTTGGGGCTGGCGCAGCCACCACCTGTGCTGCCGCCTTGCCCTTTTTCGCCTTCGCCTTGCCTCTCTTTCCCGTCGCCGGCTTAGCCAGAGCCGGTTCAGCCGGTACCGGTTTTGCCGGAGCCGGCTTTTCAGGGGGGGAGGGGCAACTGCAGCCCCGCCCGAGGGCTGGCTGAACGGCCCCGGCCTGGATGCGGCAGCCGTGACCGCCGCGTACGAGACCGTTGCCGGCCTTGCCGCCGTCTTGTTTGCCCCTAGGGGGGGGGGGCGCAGGACGATGCCCTCCAGCATGGAGAACCGGTGCTGGAAGGCAGCCATCTCCTGCCGGACCAGGTACAGAACCTGGTCCTCCACCGGCACGGGCTGGCTTGGGCGCTGCGTCTGGGGCGCCGCGCGAGAGGCAGGCTTAGACTGGCCAGGTCTGCGCGGAGCTTCTCGTTCTCCTTCTGGAGAGTCTCCATGGCGGACGTCAGGCGGGCCACGTCCGCCCGCAGCTTCGCCACCTCGTCCGCATTAGGCCCGGCCCCAACAAAGTTGGCCTCCGCAGCCGCCATGATGGAGGCGGAGGCCACGGGAATGGCCTTGAACTTCGAGGAGGGCTTTTGCTTGTGGGCCACGACCTTGATCACGGCCTCCACCTCCTTTACGAATCTGGCCTTACGCTCCACCTCGGAGCCGCCAGTCGCACCCGTCTCTTCGCCTGATACCCGAGCCGTATCGCCCGGGTGGCGCCCCTCCTCGGCAAGCTTTGCCGCTCGTTCGGCCTTCTGATTGGCAGAGGGCCCCCTCCCCTTGCCTCTCAGCCCGCCCCGCCTGTTGGTGGGGATTTTCCGGGCCGAAACCTCCTCTTCACCGGATGACAGCCCCTGGTCGCCATCCCGCCTGGACCGCTTGCGGAAGAAATTACTGGTCTCCGCGGTCCCAGGCCCCTCGCGTCGGGAGCTCTCTGAGCCTCCCACGCTGCTCGATGCGGCGTCGGACTCTGTCCCCGCATCGTTCCTCCTCTCCTCTACAAATAAGCTTGCTTACAACTGTAATTCCGTCGCCAGTGGCTCATTGGTTGATCGCGTGTTATTTTATGTTATTTTTCTTAGCGTTTTATCTTTAATTTGTGAGTTACTTTGAAATCTAGAAGCCCAATATAAATAATACAATTAATTACTTAAGCTTGAATATGAGAATTTTTGAATGTTATTTGTATAAAATACTTAACTTACACTTGAAATAATTGTGCTTTTTCACCTGTTCCTCATGCATTTTTATACACGTTCAAATCAAGGAAGCATTTTTTCTTTATCCTGGTCAATACATCTTCTTGCAAACCGCATTTATCTCTAATCACACAATATCTTAACCTAACATTCAGTTATCCCTAACATATTTCTTAATGAACTCTCCTGCCTCATGCTTTTCCTGCCACACCTAACTTTTTTTTCTATTGTATGGTTCATTATGGTACAGAGTAACATAGCATTTTCAATGCTTTTAACAGCTCAACATTTAAGCCAAACGAGGACAGCATTTGCCAGAAAGCAACCCTGCCCATTCTCTCATAAAACTTTTTCAAATCTAAGAATGCACGGTAAACTTTCTGATTTATTGGTCAACAACGTTTCCATGATCATGCGCATAGAAAATATCAAAGCAACTCATCCCTTTTCTAAATACTGCTTTCCAATCTCAATTTTTTCGTCAGTTTCTTCCGTAATTCTTTAGTTCAACACCTTAGCATACAAATTTATGTTTGAATATGTCGCTTTATGTTTAAATTGAAAATTCAGTCGTTACTGACGTGCACTTCTTATATAATATGTCTGCAATTTTGCAAATATATTTACGAACCATTTATTGTGATAAAAACCAAAAAAAAATCATGCCTTATCTGTTTGTGTGCAGCTAATTGTAAGAACTTTAAAAGAGAAGGAAGGAAGGATAAAATTGTTAGAAAATTTTCAATAGAACTTTTAATTGATGTTTTTTTATAGAATAAGGATGACAAACGAGCACACAGTCCACATGATGGTAATGGTTGCTGTGGCCTAAAAGACATCTACATCTATCTTCGTTTGCGAATTCAAATGCAGATGCGTTGTCAGCCGTGAGGACTAAGATAGAATGCCTCTTTTCCAGTAAAAAGGGTCTCTAGTTCTCTACACTCACCATACGAAACACAGCAGCATTAAGCTGCTATTTTACGCTGGTATTCTGTGAGAGCGTGGTCCTTCCCCGATCGAGCCGGCCCATTAGTGCTACACTTATAACGTAACTAGCTATACGTATAAAAATTATAAAATTATGGTGGTCGATTCTTCATATTGTATTTCATTATGATGCACAATAGCACAGTATAAGAACATAAATTGTAATGATGGGTAGCTATATCTAGAACAATAAATTGAGAGTAGTAACAACATCATTACACGGAATGAAACGTGTCTCAGGCAACTTGAATATACTTCCCTCAAATTATTACAGTCCCAGCAGCCGCAATAAGTCTAAATTATCTTGGCGTGCAATAAAACTTGCCACAGCCATATATTGCAAGTTCAACAAGGTCCGTTAGAAACAGCTTAACAAATATACTGACAAGTATTGACTTTAGGCTACGTGAAAACAGTATTGTTTTAAATTAATATAGAGAATTGCATTTTTGGGGAGGACAATAATAAGGATGTAATGATGATAATAATGAAGGCATTAAATTTTAGTTTCCTAAAACAATAAATAAGAAATTTTCACGGAATAAAATATGAGTATTTTTTATAAAACTGATTTCACTAAGTATGAGTGTTTTCAGAATAGAATGTCAATTAATTATTTTAGACCTTTTGAAATGTAAATTAAAAGATTGAAAGGTAAATATATTTTTGTATGTTTGCAAATTATTAGTTAGTCTAAACATGACGACTTTCACAAACAGGCAAGCCGTATTTATTGCAATTTTCACGGAGATATAAAAATACTCTTATTATGCGACTCACTTAGCTGCCACTTACAAAAGGTTACGACTGGAAACGTGATGCCCGCCTACTGTGACGTCGAGAACAGATTCCATGATGCGATGTCTTTTTCGATTTTAATATTTTCCTTAAAAAGTAGCTTCACTTATATATTTTTCAGTTTATTTCTTTCTAAAATTAAATAATAATATTATCCCCCATACTAAATTTTGGTCACAGCGGCCAGATCCAAGAAGACAAGCATCTGCGCAGAACAGTATTGTACTGTACGAGTGTGTGCGCAAACACAGGTGCATTATCTATTCCATCATTCTCATAATCCGATGAGACGGAAATTCGTCATGACCGGAAAGAGATCATCTTTCACGGGCACAACGGTAATACACCACCAGCTTCCTGATTCTTCGGATTTCGAGTACTGAGATTGACAGAAAAACCCAGTAACTGATATTGTCACGACCCGGGATATGATCCCAGAACCACTTGAACAGCAATCGCGCTTACAATTTTAAACGTGGTAGAGTTATGCTACAGCTATATTAGTAGTATGGTTGTAGCACGAATGGGTCGGCTCAACCGATGAAGGACCACGCTCTCACAGAATACCAGCGTAAAATAGCAGCTTAACACTGCTGTGTTTCGTATAGTGAGTGTAGAGATCCGGAGACCCTTTTTACAGGAAAAGAGGCATTCCATCTTAGTCCTCACGGGTGACAACGCATCTGCATTTTGATTCGCAAACGAAGATAGATGTAGGTGTCTATGGTCCACAGCAACCATTTAACATCAGGTGGACTGTGTGCTCGTTTGTCACTCTATCCTATAAAAAAACCACTAATACCAACGAGCCAGTTAAAACTGAAAACCTAATTTGACTTCCTAACTTAATTTTCTTATGATAATTTTTTTTTGGAAACACTGCATTAAAGTACACAATATTTTTATTATTCTGGCTGGAGTAGTCATGTTAGTACAGGGCATAAGGAATCAGCTCCTATTTTATATTCATAATGGGCGAGAATTCAGAGTTTATTCCTCCAGCTCCAATGCAATTGTTAATCCCTATTTTAAGTACCAGTTTTCCTAGTGATTTAAATGAAAGGAAAACATCAGCAAGACACTTGTACGTATATGAAAGGAATTAAAAATATTTTTAGGATCAATGAAGTCCATCAACTCATATAGGGGCATTGCGATAAACTCGTATCTGCCTCGAAACTCTCTCAAAAGTGAAAAGAGAGATAATCTGCACAAACTCATTTGGCACGGGTGGATATTATTATTAAAAAAATAACATTACATTTAAACCCATGGCAGCTCAGGAGCTAAGCAATCGACGTAAAATGCGAGCAAACTGGGTTTGATTCATGCCGTCATAGGTGAAATTTAACAATTTTAAGTACTGATTTGAGCGGTGAGTGAAACCATTGTAAAGCAATCCGCATGTGTGAGTAATAAAAAAAATCGAAGACATGTGAAGTCCGCCGACACTCGTTGATGTATGGTGATGGGCACCTCCTTGCCCTTAAGCTCTTAAGCTTCCTTCTCAGAAAGAGGAGGCCCTGTCAAGCAGTGGGGCTTAAATACTCTAATTTTGCTTGCTTTTTACATTAAATGGTTTAATTTATTTTATATAATATGTACTATATAAGACTATCTATACTTACTAGTACATAAAAAAATGAGGGGGTTGATGGGTGGCTTGTTTGTCTCTAGAACTACCTAGTCTGTCATCGAATCAACTAACAGAAATCGCATGCAATGCTAAATAAAATATATCCCCGTAGATCTTATATATAAATTCAAAGGAAATAAATCACAAAACTATAAAACGTAATTTATTAGAGTTATTTTAATTTAAGGATATGTGTGTGTCCGGTGCCCCACCACACTCTCCAAATCAAAGTACACTAGCAAATAATTCGACGTGGTGTACTTATGCCTCTGCCCTCTGTCTTAAACATGTTTGAGCAACAAACTTGGATTCCATACAAATCCAAAAGAGATTATGTAAGTTTCCTTCTGTAGAGTAAATGTAAAAATTTATATTTATAATAAATATTTAAAAAGGTAAGATTACAAGTTTGTTTACTTTTTTCACCCGAAATCAAACTAATAATAACTGAAAGGTGTGCTCTAACATTTCAACCTACACTCCGTATCTTTGAAATCCGTATATAAAGGGAGAAGTTGCCTTTTTATTTCAGTTTATTTTCTGACATTCTTATCTGAAGAGTGTTTAGACTTAATATTATATTTCCGTATTAGCATACTATTCAATCGTTTTGTTACAAAATGAGACAGTTATATTTATCGTTGTTAGCTGTATTAATAATTTTCTTGTCATCAGCAAATTGTTCCGATTTGGGAAGGGATGGTTTTAATTTCTATAAAGGTAAATATTTATTCTTATTTGAGTTAGTTGAATATTTAGATTTCAACATAAAACACGGCAATTTAATGTATTTTACCACGTTTTTATTAACTCACTTTCTTGTTTGTCTGTCGTTCCGGGTGGAATTTAGTAATTGATTTCATACTAATTTCCCGATGAGCTGTAAACTTGAAATTTTGAATATATAATGATTTCTCATATTTCCACGAACACTACCCATTGAATAAAACTACTTTAACAGCTTCTATCGCGTTTAATTAACTTATATTTTTTTATTAATTCCCGATGTTTCGGATACAAGTCTGCAGTTTGTAATCATATCCTAGACGGCCCCCGCTATTACATTAGATGTGATAAGCCACAAATTCTGGCGATAGAATTTCCTGCAAAGGATGATACGTGAGGCTATTGAAATTAAAAAAAAAACATCCTAATTTCAATAGAGGGTAATACCACCTGCTTGGGTTCCTGTAATTAATAAAATTAAAACTAAACTCAAGCATACCAATCGGACCAAAATGAATAATTAAAAAGAAGGTACTCCGGGTTAACTCTGACATCGCGACGTCAATCACCTCAGGCCCCGTGACCATGGGTGCAATAAAGCACCCGAAACGTCGGGAATTAATAAAAAAAAGTTAATTAAACGGGATGGAATTCGTAAAACTAGTTTTATTCAATTTTGAATATAGTTAAAAGTCGGATGAAAAAAATCACTTATTTTCTTATAAATAACATTACAGTAAATTGCTCTGTATTAAAATGTTTTAAACTAACAATAAACTAAGAATGTCTTTCTTTTTATTTTATTTTATTTTATAACAATTTTGTAAAATAATAACGCTTTACATTTTTTTCATTTATTCTTTTCAGATTATCTCCGCGCTCGGTCAGATGAAAACTTAGAAGAAGAACCATTACCCGAACGAATGAGTTGTAAGTTTTAATAGTATAAGAACTTTTATTTAAAATATCTTATGTTTATGTGCCATATATTCTTATACAAGTAAACAAGGCAAATCAGCACTCAGTACACCTGTTGTTTAGTTGAGCCCTTTGAACATCTATGTATAATCTCGATTAACGTTCTAAATACAGATACGTTGTTTCCCTGAGACCTTAATTGAAACTCTTCTCTACCAATAAAAATAATTCAGAATCTGCAGAATTATGTCATTATATTATGCTGTAAATGTGGGCCGTTGATCCTTGCCAGTTGTGTCGACTTATTCGTGCTACGGGCAAAATAAAAATACAATGTCACTTCATAACGTAAAAAAATATTTGGTAAATAACTAAATCTTTACTTTCCCCTCAGCATCAATTATTTGTATAAATGATTGATGAACTAAAAATCGAATATATATATATATATATATATATATATATATATATATATATATATTCGATTTCCTACCGAATTTAGCATAACTTTCACATCTATGAGATTTAAAAAAGTAAAAGCTAAGCACAGTCGACAGTTACAGCGAGCGCTTTGTACCTAAGCTACCACGGCTGAGATTTTTAATTCTCTCTTTATGCCAGAACTCTTACTTTCTTGAGATAATAGATAAATTATTTTCACTTATTTTATTATCTATCTTATGTTTCATATATTGTTTTACAGATCGCATGATAAATAAAAAATTACGGATTGGCAAGGTTCCGAATAATCGCACATTCAAGACTGCATTATCTATAATGTGATATTTTTGCAATATTTCAGATTTTTATCGAACACCAGTTCAGATATACTCTGGTCTACTGCCAAATGCTGATCAAGCGTATAGAAAAAGGACAGGAAATGTGTTCAAAAGTAAGTTTATTGTTACTTACCTTCCTTATTGTACAAAAATATTTTTTTCAATAAGATTTTTTTACGATTATAAGCCAGTATTTGACTACTATCCCCCCTGATGACAAGTGATGATGCAGCAAAAGATGTTAAAGCGTACTGACTTAGCTTAACAAAATTTACTCTTGTCTTGAAGACACCGACATTATAATAGAATGGAAAGACAAACATGCTGGCAGTATATTCCATTCCTGATTTAAATACAGTTATAAAGTTATCTACACAATTAAAGTTATTATAGTATTTAATATCTCACGATGGTGGGATGGATTTGTTTGTAGTAAACCTACATGCGAATTGTTTAGACTACTTATGCTCAAGAGTAAAAAAACATTATTGAACACCATCAAAACGGAAAGTAAGCGGAAAGATCTTGTTCACAGTGATGTAATAAAATAATTAATGTGTTCTTTACTAAGTAGCAGAGTAAGACTCGCCCGCCTTTGTGAGATCAAACATCTAAACACTATTTTCAAAGATAGCGCATAAATAGCGAATAATCAAAATATGCATTATTATGTTTTGGTGCCCTGTATTGACTGCATAAGACAATCTATTTTCTCATATTTTCCAGTGGGCACCGTAAGAGGCGACGGAGGAAAATAAATAAGAGATGGGCAGTAAATTCTTCCTTATAAGTAATAACAGCTCAAAACGATAAAAAACTGCGGTTGCCAACTCGCCTGCCATGTGTGGCATCTAATGCAGTGATCTTCTGTATGTAGCATTCTGTGGAAGAGGCCTATATTCAACAGGCTGTAATTATTTCTGGTGCTCATTCCCATATTATTTAAATTTAATTTCAGTGCATTTAGTACAAAGATCAATCACTGGTAACAAGATATTATGAAAACAGATATCACAAAACTTTTTTGAAAATAACTAAACAATATTTGATTCCGTAATAATTTGAATTTACAACACCTATACTTATTCCAAACACACTGCTCTGTTGGCTCTGTGTTCGAATCCTAGCCATAAGTCTGTAGAAAAATTGAAAATCATGAGAATCAAAAATTTGTGTTTCTCTGAGCTGCGAGTAGTATTCCGGTTGCAGAAAAAAAAATGCTTCAATAGTTGCACTTAGCAGTCGGAATGTAGATCGTAGTACCAATAATATACAGTTGCTTCTTATGACACCTACGGGACCAATTAGGTGATGAATGGATTCCCTTATTCCGCCACAACACGGCTTACAGTTGACTATTATATGTCATATGTGATATAAGTTCTAACCAGAACCCGCGAAGTAGTAAATTACAGTAACAACCGGGAACGCGGTCGTGATGAGATATTCTAAAGTTAATGAGAGAAAAGAGATAATGAACACAACAAGGGCGTATCCATTTATTATAGCCTATCAAAATCCGCTGCTGAGCATAAGCAAAGATTGCTTCACAAGGAAAATATTTGCCATAATTACCGTACTTGGCAGGCGAATTGGCAAACGTAGTTTTAGGGTTCCATAGCCAAACGGCAAAATACGGAACCCTTATGGATTCGTCATGGCTGTCTGTCTGTCTGTCCGTCCTTATGTCACAGCCACTTTTTTCCGAAACTATAAGAACTTTGCTGTTGAAACTTGGTACGTAGATGTATTCTGTGAACCGCATTAAGATTTTCACACAAAAGTAGAAAAAAACAATAAATTTTGGGGGTTCCCCATACTTAGAACTGAAACTCAATTTTTTTTCCATCAAATCCATACATGTGGGGTATCTATGGATAGGTCTTCAAAAATTATTTTGAAGTTTGTTATATCATTTTTTTCTAAACTGAATAGTTTGCGCGAGAGACACTTCCAAAGTGGTAAAATATGTGTCCCCCCCCCCCCCCCACTGCATCACCTAAAATAAGAGAATGATAAAACTAAACAAAATATATGATGTACATTACCATGTAAACTTCCACCGAAAATTGGTTTCTAGTATGTAGTTTTTTTAATACGTCATAAATCGTAAATTATGTTACTTGCTACTACGGAACCCTTCATGGGCGAGTCCGACTCGCACTTGGCCGCTTTTTTTATATTCTAGTTTTAATTAGGAAGACGTTGCTCCTATTCTACTGATTTCTTTTTTTCTGTCGCCTCTTACGACCTCCATATGAAGATAAGGTCACATTAAACCATAAATAAAGTAGCTTCCGTGAGATAACAGGTAAATTATTTTCATGTAATTTATTATCTCTCATTTATTTATTTATAGATCGCATGCTAAATAAAGAATTATGGATTGGTGTGGCACCGAATAAACGCTCATCCAAGACTGCATTGTCTTTAATGTTACATAGCAAACAACCATATCACACGTAAGTCTATTTCACGATCTCTTTCCATTTTATATGTAGTGTCGATCGGGTTACGATTTTAGGCTATTGTTTTTGTATTGTAGATGTACAGTTTAAGGAATATGTTTATAAATAACGTAATCAGATGGGATCTTATTTTAACGTAGGCCACGTTTGACTAATATAGTAAAAACAAAAAAAGATTGGAAGTTTTACACGCGGTAGAGCTACGCTGCTTTATTGTTGTTGTAGCAAGAATGGGTCACCTTGACTGGGAAAGGACCACGCTCTTAGAGAACAGCAATCTCAATGCTGTTGTTTTCGTATGGTGAGTGTTGTCAACAGGAGACCTTTTTTACTGGAAACGAGGCATTCTATCTTAGTCCTCAGGGAGGACAACACATCTGCATTTGGATTTTTAACTGAGGATAGATGTAGATGTCTAAGGGCCACAGCATCCACTTACTATCAGGCGGACTGTGTGCTCGTATTGTCATGCCAACGTGCCTTAAAAATTCATGTTTACTTTTGCCTTGAAAAGTATTAAGACTCAGGCATAGATATTGCTGTAAGAACCAGAAACGATAAGGCACGAAAAGTATATATATTTAACTCCCATAGGCTCTTGATTGAGAGCAGCAAGTATGCCTGCCTCCCAGTGCTGTCCAGTTATGTAAACATGGGCAAGTCTTATACATTATATAAGCCAGCTGATAGATAGTCAAAAGTTGTTTCTCTCCAGCTCTGACTAACAAGAGCTAGTAAAGAAGAAAATATATGTTAGTTTAAAGTGAACTATGATGTATGTGACTCTAGTGATATAGGTACGAGACGCCTCGTACTGTGATCTCGCCAATTCGCCTGCCAAATATAGCGTTTGTGACAAGTTCTCACACAATGGAAGAGTCTCATATCCAGAAGTGAGCTTTTACGTTTTATTAAGATATATTATCAAACCTTGGTTGTTTTTTACCTGTTTTTTATATTTTTCTCTACAGGAAGTTTTTTCTTGTTATAGGGCAAACAATATTTCTGGAGAAGACATGGAATCATATGTATAACAGTAATCAATGTTTTAAATATGCACGTTACGGTATTGCAATTGTTTCATTCCAAAATTAAAAGAGAATGTCATTAATTCATAAAATAAAATGTCTACTCTTAACAAATAATTAAATACACTTGACTTTTTATTGAACATGTCCTTATTTATCCCTTATATACAGAAATATCATAAAATGATAATATGACAAGCAAATTATTGAAAAAAAACCTTAAAACTTTACTGCAATAATCTGTTAATTGCTAACAAACAAATGCAGTCGCCAGAATAAGTTTCAATAAAGTGCAAATATTAAAAAAAAAAAACTTCTTTTAGCGTGACTTCAGGATAACGCAGCTCTGTTTTTCGATCAGTAAAGTCTGTTTGTTTTCGCATTTTTAAGAGCAGCAACTGTATTTCGTGGATATATATTATATTATATATATTTGGATGCAATAGGTACCCCACACTAAGAATAACATCATTACCTATTAAAGCAAAGCGCTGTTACACTCGATTCATTTATTTGCAGAATTAATATTTAGTTATGAATCTTTGAGGCTTCATGACGGATCTCAGTTTTATCGCTATTTCAAATAGATTCTGGCCTATTCCAAAAATAATCTTTGCTATAAAATACTGTAAAAGGTTACACGATTTCTAGGTGTATGAAGGCAGAACTATAAACCTGATAATGCGGCTATTACATCTTTATTATTAAGGCAAAAGTAATAAAAACTAGATAATGGTCAGATCGACATTACCGGTGCATATAATTACTCCTGGCATTCCTTTTCAAACAATGTGGTTGAGATATAGTAATAACTTTTCTTATTATTAACCGTAAATGTTGCGGATAAAATTTTTCCAAATACTTTGTCTATTTTAGAACAAAGACTATTGCAATGCAAACAAAGGCAATTGGAAGGTGCGAGTGATCTTAGTAAATTTTTCTTATACGTGGTAGAGCCATGCTGAAGCTATTAGTAGTATAGCTGTAGCACAAATGGGTCGGCTCGACCGGGGAAGGACCACGATTTCACAGAATATCAACGTAAAATAGCAGCTCAATGCTGTTGTGTTTCGTATGGTGAGTGTAGAGAATCGGGGACCCTTTTTACTGGAAACGAGGCGTTCCATCTTAGTCCTCACGGGTGACAACGCATCTGCATTTTGATTCGTAATCGAGGATAGATGTAGATGTCTATGGGCCACAGTAACCAATTACCATCAGGTAGATTGTCACCCATATCCCTTAAAAGAATATATTTGGATAATATGTCTTAAAACGTTTTATTTTACTACGGGAAAATACCCAAAAATCTTAAGCAACAATCATAGATCATTGAAACAATAGTTGTTTTTATTATCTGTGGCGACAATAGTATCAATTATGTTGGCGTAAATAACGAAATGGAAAAGTATTTCAAATATAACATTTAAGATTTTACTGACTACGCAGCCGTCGCACCGCGGGCATTAAATTTATGTTTTCTCCTTCGTATTCACCTAATTTTAGCGGTTTTTGGGAGGCTAAAATTAAATCCGCGAAGTTCCATATTAAGCATAATTTAGGCGGTTCTCATTTAGTTTTTGAGGAATTATCAATTTTATTGTTAAAAAACGATGCCATATTAAATTCACGTTCATTAAAATCTCTGTTTTTCATTCATAATTAGGTACTTTTGATAGAAACCACCACAACTACTCTACAGTAGGTTAGAGTAGTTGCGGTACACCTCGCTGAAATTATTTCATGTTTTTAACAAAGTTAACAGAAATCGTAGTTAAATAATATCGGCCTAATTTTTCGATAGGATGGCGATAGTTTTTTGTAAATGATGTTGATGGATGCAGGTGATTCAGGACCGTGCTATGTGGCATTTCTTGGGGGAGGCCTATGTTCAGCAGTGGACTTTTGAAGGGCTGTAATGATGATGACTTTCTTAAATATGTTCGTATGTATAGTTGCAAATAATACAATCTGCAGAAGACCTTGTTTTAAATAAAATATAAATAACAATCAAATCTTTTTTAATTATATATTTTAACATTTTGATTTAATGAAACCATGCCGGACTGTTTCACAATCAAAACAAAACAAAAGTAAGATAAGACGAACGTTGAAAAAGATAATGAAGGAACTATTGTCTTCTTAATCCAGTGCCTTACGACGTTCACAAAGGCACAAAAGACTGCTAAATATTATTTAAGCTAACGGTGAATACGCCCGCATTATACTACGAAAGCACGTAGAGCGTGGACGACATTATCATAGAAAATAAATCTACGCATATTTCATACATTTATTTTCTGTGAATACATATACGTCGTATATAATTATAAAATAAAAATATTATTTTAAAAAGGATTGGATTGCTCTCAGTATGTCTATTCTATATTTATCAAAAATGCTTATTACAAACAACTTATTATTACTAGTTACCCTCATCCGTCAATCACTACATAGACATATTATGTTTGTTACAGAACTTCAATTTGTAAGAATTCAATAGAGAAATTATTAAGTAAGTATTCAGTCAATTTGTAAATTTAAACATCAAATAATTTTGACATATTGAACGCCTTCTTTATCGCAGGAAACTGATTATTATTATTTTGACTGATCATTAATTCAAAGTGTGTTTAAATTATTACTTACTTATATTAAATAACATGTTCCTAAACTGAACTAAAAAGTTTATAATAATTTATTCTCTCTCCATACATATTTAAAATCCCATACAGTTGCAATGAAAAGCGTAAGACGCATACAATAGGCAGTTGATTCATGAATAGTTTGCACCTAAGTCACTAACAAATACTGCTACTCCATATATTCCTTTATATTTTCTATTGCACGCGCCTTATGTTTTTCTTTATACCTTTGTATGGTATTATAAATTTATATGGTGATAGAGTCAATTATTTCAACTTTCAGCCCGTTATAGTTTTAAAAACGGGTATGTTTGCCCATTTTAGTTTTGATTTAAATAATTAGTTTTTGCTTTTTTTATATTTCATCCAGTTCTAAGATATGCCTAAAGCTTCAAGACTATAAATCTTTGAGACGTTAATTTAGGATTGATGGCAGTAGTGACCCGAATTTGTGAAAAGTGATCTTACCTATTTCTTTCGTCTCAGTTGTATTAGCGCGTCCCGAGCGAGAATCGTTTTTAGTTTAAATTCCATGCACCAAACTGAAACTAGAATGTGGCGGAGAATTTATCCTTTATGTATCGCGTAAATCTTGATTGACTTCGCGCTTCGCCAACACGAACATAAATATTATCAATTTATTCATGTTTTAGGAATCTTACAAATATTCGACCTTTATTAGCCAATTATTACATTTTAACTTCCAGGGTTTGTACCGTATTCTCACTTCTTTAAACGTCCCACTTATAGAAAATATTTGTTATTTTTCAGTCGTTATAAGGGTTTCGTTATCGTTTCATTTGGTTTATGTTTATTGTTAGTTAGCAGTGTAGTAGTATGAGAATTCACTACCCCATATCATCCCGTGGGGTTGTAAGAAAAGATGGAAAAAACTGAAACAGTAGCTGGGTAGCAACTTCATTCTTCCTCACAGTTTGACCCTCGAATTGAAGAACATTATTTCTTCATTTAAAAACTATCTGAAGTTTAAAGCTCAGAGAACGAAGTTAAACAAATTCTCTTAGCTTTGAACACTATTTCAATGTGTTTACGGACAGAAATTTTATTTGTTTAAGTATCTAGCCGCACGATAAAGGAAATGGAATGGAGTTCCAAGTGACTTGCAAACATTTCTATATTTGCCGCACTCTAATATCTTGCAGAATAGAGAGAAATGTCCTCCAAGAATTAAAATTCTCTCAAACTTAATCAGACGTAATTTATTTTTAAAATATTTTTGCGACTGTGCTGTGTCTTTATACGTTAAACAAATCAAATCATTTTTATTCAGAAAACGTAAAGCTATTTATTTACTAAGCCTTAATTTATTTTATAGCCTTTTATTTAGTGAGGTACCTAACATAATATTATATCGTTTTTAATCATGATTATAAATATAATTCGGATTCTAAAAAGTGATCCACATCAAAAGTAAACTATAAATTACACCAAGTACAAATTATGCAGATGTTTGTTATTCAGAGTAACCCCATAAAGAGTTATAATTTGAAATATGGAAAAAAATCACACTACTTTCGCATTTATCTTCAACCGCTTTATAGTGATAGCTTGGGTATCATTTACGCGTGCCTAAACAAGTGATGTTAGGTATCGTGGGAGTGCTTGATATCGAACGGGTACAAAATAAAGTTGCGATTAACGTATACAGCAAAACGTAAACTTCAGACTATGGGCACATTATCCCAGTGCTGAAGATGTAGTTGAACGATATGAAGAGAGATCTATTTTATTTTTTATTTTTTCTACAAAAGTAAACAAAATGTGTTCAATATCGGAAGTTTTTGGCCCTTGGGCCACCCCACCTGCACCTACTTTCGTTTATATTAATTGATACAGTTTTCCGTATTTTTGGCTAAGTTAACGGAAGAAACTAATATTAGCCAACTTTCCCTCATATTAAATGAAAGGTGTTTTCTTATTTATCACAAAGTTAAAGGATAATAATATGTAATTTTATCATTCGGACTTTACTATACCTAGTTTTAACCGAAAGCAACCGACCACATCTAGTTTTAGCCATTAATAAATAGAATACACCGCAGTTTAATCAATCACTTACGCACGCACGCACGGACGGACGCACGCACGCACGGACGCACGTACGCAGGCACGCACGCATGTACGCATGCACTAACGCACGCATGCTCGTACGTACGCACGCACGCACTTACACACACTTACACACACACAAAAACACAAGCGCGTGGGCGCGCACGCACGCACGCACTCACGCACTCACGCTCACACACACGCACGTATGCAAGCACGCAAGCATGCACTCACGCACGCACACAGGCCCGCACGCAAGCACGCAAGCACGCACGCACGCACGCTTGCACGCATGCATAATAGTGTGTATCATAAGTGGGATGCGGAAAGTATAGACTGTGTAAGAACCGAACTGTGGAAGAGGCGGAGCTATAGCCGAAATAAGAATTTTAACTTTTTTGGTTTTTGGCCATTTTGACCCTCTACGAATGTAATGCCCACCCTATTCAACCATGACCACCATGACATCCTCTACATGATATGCTACTTAAACTGACTAAGCCTCAAGTTCGAGCCAACATAATTTTTTGGATTTTGGCCATTTTGACCCCCTAGGAGTAAAATGGGAAGTTTTTGCCCCCATTCAACCTTAACCCCCATGACATCCTTTACATAATATTCATACTGACTTGTCCTAAAGTTTGAGTCACCTCCCAACTCATTTCTAGTCTTTACTTCCAAATTACTTCCAAGAAAAACAGAACAGAAGGATAATAGAAACATCACACAATTAGACACAGGTGTCCACTTGTTACTAAAGGGCACGCATTAGTAATGCGTATTTATGTCCTTAACATATGTTTTTTTTATTAACTAAAATGAAATGCAAATAATTATTTTATTATTGACCCATCGAAAGAATTTATGATCAGAATTAAATGACTTCTTTTGTTATTAAAAAATCGCTATTCCTGGTTACGGTGGTGACCATGGTAACGGCGGGGCAGGGGTTGCTATTAAACTCCAGTAGAGATTCGATTGCCACCTAAGATGACTCGACCTGGCAACATATAACGCACGCACCCTGCGGACTGACTAGAGGATCCTGGAGCTGGGAGAAGAGATAGACAAGTTATGCTGGAATATGATAGTAATATCTGAGGTCCGAAAAGAGGGGGAGGACACGGTTATCCTCGAATCCGGCAACTTATTCAATCACGGGGAGAGCGACCATCTATCCCTAGGAGGATTCGGATTTATCGTCCACAAGTACCTCGTTAACAATGTTGTAAAGATTGAGAGTGTGTCGACGAGGGTGACATATTTTATACTCAGAATCACCAAACAGTATTCGCTAAAGGTCATACAGGCTGACGTATCAACCTCGGCACATTTCAATGAGGAGGTGGAAGAAAGGTATGATGATATATCTAGAGCCATGCATTCCCCCAAAACCCAATAGTCGGTGTTAATGGGAGACTTAAATGCAAAACTAGGTACACGAGAAAATGGTGAGATTAAAGTAGGCAAGTTTGAAATATGGCAACGGAATCCAAGGGGCCAGCAGCGGGCTGACTTCATGAAAAAAGAGGGACTCTTTATGATGAACTCTTCTAGAAGCGGCCCCACAGGAAGTGGACCTGGTCGAGACCCGACGGTTCGATAAAAAAAGACAATCTTCATTCTTTCGACCATTCAGCCTTCATTTTGACGACCAGATGAAAATAATACCTGGTAGAGCCATGCCCCAGCTATATTATTAGTATAGTTGTAGCACCGTGGAAGGACAACGCTCTCACAGAATACAAGTGTAAAATGGCAGCTTAACGCTGCTATGTTTTGTATGGTGAGTGTAGAGAATCGGAGACCCTTTTTACTGGAAACGAGGCATTCCATCTTAGTCCTCACGGGTGCCAACGTATCTGAATTTTGATTCGTAATCGAGAAGAGAAATAGATGTCTATGTGCCACAGAAACCACTTACCATCAGGTGGACTGTGTGCTCGTTTGGTACCCATATCCTATAAAAAAAACTTGTTCAGTGATGTCTCAGTGATCACGAGGGTGAAAACTGGTAGCGCTTACCAAATAGTTAGAGACATACTAAACCTAAACGTTAAGTTAGAGAGGCCTCATATAATGAAGTCAACGCTCCATCCTCCTTGTGCTCTAATCCAAAGTCCCGAAACCTTTCAGATCGAGCTACAAAACTCCTATCTCAAGCCTAGAAGATTGCAATGCAGTAGACGATGTGAATGACAAGCTCGTCGAAAGTAGTCACGCAGTCGGAGCTAAGTCCTGCAAGACCATTCGCAGAAGAACACTAAAACTCTACGATCACACTCTTAATCTCATGGCTGTTAGACGAGAAATGAAACACAATCTTCAGCAGATGTGACAACATACAGGCGGCTGAATAAACAGACCCCCAAAAGCATGCGGCGGGACTTGCGCGTCTTCAATACAGCTCGAATTGAAAAAGCGATCGAGCGGAACCAGGGCTCTAAAGCTAGAGGTATGTCTGCCAGTAAAGAGTCTGACTGTCGAAGCTGAAGATGGAATGTGCAAGCGTCGTTTTCGGAACCCCTAAGATTTTGAGTGAGATTGAGAGATTCTATGAGCAGCTGTATTCAACTTCGTTGGAGCCACGCGCAAGAGCAAGTCTTATCCGACATTATTCCGATGATATTCCGGACGCCGGTTTGAGCGATATGAGAATGGCTCTCGCTTTAAAAACGGCAAGACCCCAGGTGAGGATGGAATAATAGCGGAACTTCCGAAAGCGGGTGGAAAACCGATACTTGAAGTCCTTCAAAAGCTCTTTAATTCCGTCCTCTATGGTAGCAATACAGTCTTGTTTTTAAGAAAGGCGACAACCATCTCTTGAAGAACTACAGACCGATTTCCTTTCTGAGCCGCGTCTGCTTTCTGTATTCGAGAGTTATTACGAATTGTCTCGCATAAAGACTCGACAACTTCCAGCCTCCCGAACAAGCTGGTTTCCGACAAGGCTTTAGCACCACAGACCATATACATCCCCTTCGGCAAATCGTACAAAGGTCCAAGGAGTACAATTGGTCACTTTATCTGGCATATATGAGAAAGCCTTTAATTCCGTAGAAATTTGGGCGGCAATGCAGTCCATTTAGCAGTGCCAAGTTGACTGTTGGTATATCGAAGTGCTGAAGTGTTTTTACAGTAGGGCTAAGATGGTTATCCGAGTACAGAACCAGATTACAAAACCTATCCAATTGCAGAGAGATGTAAGACATGGTGACTTTATATCCCCGAAACACTTGACCGCTGCATAGGAAGACATTTTCAAGCTACTGGACTGGAAAGGATACGGTATTAACATTAACGGCGAGTACATCACACTTGTACATCACGATTTGCCGACGATATAGTTCTTATGACAGAATCGCTGGGGAACCAAATCACTATGCTCAATGTCCATAATAGTGCCTTTCAACGGATAGGTATTAAGACGAACATGGATAAAACAAAGATAATGTATAACGTTCATGTCACACCTATGCGGGTAGTTGTTGGGAGCACTTAGCGCGAAGTTGTTGACTAGTATGTTTACCTGGGACAAATAGGTAATTTCAACTTCGACCGTGAGGTCAATCAACGGATTCAACTCGGAAGGGCAGCGTTCGGAAAATTACGGTACATCTTCTGTTCATGTATACCTCAAAACTTGAAAACGAGACTGTACAACCAGTGCGTGTTGCCAGTGATGACAAATGGAACAGAGGCGTGGTCCTTCACGGCTGGCTGTATGAGGAAGCTCATGGTCGCTTAGAAAGCGATGGATAGGGCAGGGCTATGCTCGGAATTTCTCTGCGTGATAAACTTAGAAATGAGGATATCCGCAGTAGCGCCAGAGTGAGCTACATATCCCAACAGATTAGTAACCTGAAGTGGCAATGGGGAGGCCATATAGCTCGAAGAACCGACAACCGATGGGGAAAAAAGGTTCTCAATTGACGGCCTCGTACCGGTGTTCGAAGTGTAGAGCGTCCCCCCACTAGATGGAGTGACGTCCTGGTACGACATGCAGGAAATCGATAGATGCAGGTGGCTCTGGACCGTGTTTTGTGCCTTTCCTTGGGGGAGGCCTATGTTCAGCAGTGTACTTGTGAAAGGCTATAATAGTGATGATAATTATGATTATTGAAAAGGCGTTACGGTATTGTGTTTTCTATTATTGAATCACACGTCATTTAATTTGCAATTTGTTCTAATGGTCCTGGGTTCAAATCCCGGGTCAGGTTGAAATCAGTTATTAGGTTTTTCTTGAATCATTGGTGTTGTTTCTCCCCCATGTAACGCCGTCTTGCCCCTGATCTCTTCCCAATCGTGTCTTATTGCCGTCCCATTGGTCTATGAGACTGAAGGAATAGCATCTGTGCATGCCTCCTATGAGGCAATCTATGGTGGAAGTCTATGTTTATTATAGGACTTTTGATAGGCTGTAATGGTAAGGGTAACTAATCATGTTTTAAGAATTGCAAATAGTATGGAAAACGCGTCACATGTTGTTTAATAGACAATCTCAAAAAGGCAATCGTAAGCAATGTGGTGGCAAAGTAAAAACATTTACCAGCTCGTATGGTCCCGCAGGTGTCGTAAAAGTTGAAAACAATAATAGCAACTGCTCAGTGGTGACGGAAAACATCGTGAGGAAACCTGCATATCTGAGAAATAAGAATAAAAAATATTTCGAAGATATGTGAAGTTCGCCAAACACATATAGGGGCAGCGCGGTGGACATTCCCTTGCCCTAAAACCCTCTCAGAAATGAGAGGAGGCCTGTGTTCAGCAGTGGGACGTAAATAGGCTGCAACTGTACTTTACTTTAATAATAGCAACTACAAAAAATACTGCGGTTGTAAAGCCGTCTGGTAAGCGTGGCTAGTATGGCAAACATCTCCCTTATGAAATGAACGCCATCTCTAAATAAGCCTTTGTTCGACAGTGGCATTCAATAGGCTGTAATATATCAATGAATTAATAAATGATAAAAATGCGGAGAGTTTCTAAATTTCTACTTAAAAGATGTACCATTGAGCTCTCTTCTTAGGACTTTCTTGCTTAGTACAAATAGATACAGAGGTGCCTACTAAAGCAAAACATCTACACATTATATGGCAAATTATGTTGACGATAAGCGCGTGGAATTTGAAATTTACTTATGAGTTGAGATAAGTATGGTCATCCTTTTTTAGTAAAATTCGTCTATCCCATACCATCCCGTGGGTGTCGCAAGAGGCGACAAAGGGAAGTAGAAACAGGAGATGGCGAGCAGCATATACCTGATGACAACTCAAAATAACAATAAAAATTGCGGTTGCCAATCCGCCTGCTAAACGTCGCAACTATGACAATATCCCTGCTATGAGATAATTTATCATCATCATCATCATCATTACAGCCCTTCACAAGTCCACTGCTGAACATAGGCCTCCCCCAAAGAATGCCACAAAGCACGGTCCTGAGCCACCTGCATCCATCGACTTCCTGCATATCTTACCAGGTCGTCACTCCATCTAGTGGGGGGACGCCCTACACTTCGCCTGCCGGTACGAGGCTGCCACTCGAGAACCTTTCTTCCCCATCGGTTGTCGGTTCTTCGAGCTATATGGGCGGTCCATTGCCACTTCAGCTTACTAATCCGTTGGGCTATGTCGGTCACTCTGGTTCTACTGCGGATATCCTCATTTCTGAGTTTATCACGCAGGGAAACTCCGAGAATAGCCCTCTCCATAGCTCGCTGAGCGACCATGAGCTTCCTCATCCAGCCAGCAGTGAAGGACCACGTCTCAGTTCCATATGTCATCACTGGCAACACGCACTGGGTGTACAGTCTCGTTTTCAAGTTTTGAGGTATACCTGACGAGAAGATGTGCCGTAATTTCCCGAACGCTGCCCAGCCGAGTTGAATCCTTCAATTGACCTCTCGGTCGAAGTTGGACTTACTTAGTCGGACTACATATTTGTCCCAGGTAAACATACTCGTCAACAACTTCGAGCTTAGTGTTCCCACCACTTAGTGTGTTTATAATTAAGCCGATATTAAGCAGTGGAATTTCATAGGCTGTAGTGATGATAATAATGAAACGGGTAATGGAAATGAGAATATATAATAGCCTAATGGTTGACTGGGAGAGAATGCCTTTAGGCATTAAGTCCACGATATGTGCGATTTTATTTTTTGTGCATAAAAGTTTAAATAAATAAATAAACCATGATATAATTTAACATAACAACTAGAAAAATTATTTAGAAGTTAAATTTACTTTTTTATATTGCTGAGTAGAAAAAAAATAAAAAATAACGTCGTTTGTTGCAGCAGCAACAAGTTTCTTAAGCAAGAATAATTCAATAATAGGAGTAAAAGTTGTGTAAAGTTGTTCTAGGTCCAGCACTAGGTTAATGGGCTTCAGCATTTTTATAGAATAAGGATGACACACAAGCCCAAAGTCCATCTAATGGTAAGTGGACGCTGTGTTCCATAGACATCTACATCTATCCTCAGCTAAGAATCAAAATGGAATGCCTCATTTCCAGTGAAATAGTTTTCCGGTTATCTACACTAACGATGCAAAATACAGCAGCCTTAGTCTTACTACTTTACGCTGGTACTCTGTGAGAGCGTGGTCTTTCCTAGATTGTGCCGATCCATTTGTAGTATAGTTGAGGCGTGGCTCAACCACGTATAAGGCTAAGAAGTAAGAAATAATAAAATGCTCATCAACATAAATGTGGAAATACTCCTGTTTTAACCCACATCACTGTTGAGATATATTTATTAAATATGAATATATAGTCGCGTATATAAATTAAGCGATTGAGTATTACGTAAGATATCTCCTATTTCGTGTACGTGCGAACCCTTTAGATATTCTATATCAGCAATTCGCCGAAAGAGATCACGTAGGATTCAATAAACCCAAACCTAATATTAATACGGGGAACAGTCGTCGCCGGAACGGCATTTTCCGTTACTTAACCATAATGAAGGTTGAATTCGTTCGTTCGAATATTAACCAAAGCCCCCGTATAAAATAGTTTTTGCTTTGAAATATTTTAATAATACAAGCTACTAGAATACGCTATACTAATATGTATACGTAGTCAGGTAACAGTGGTTGATTAATGTTTTCATAACTAAGTTAATCTTTATCATAAATAAATCAATTACTATTACTATTACTATCACTACAGCCAATCACAAGTCCAATAGATTGCCTTAGGTCTTGAGCCACTTGCATCCATCGACTACATGTTTGTTTAATCAGGGCGTCACTCCACATTTAAAGTAATAAATAAATAATATTTAAAATAATTCTATGAGTCACTGTACTTCAGGTAATAAGTGCTTGTTTTTAAATTCTACTAATCTATAGAGGCGATTGCACACAACACAATTTATTTTTATATTATAAAGATATAAAAGCAAATATTGCTGTCCGTTAGTCACGCTTTAACTCAAAAACGGCTCGACCGCTTTTTTGTGTATGTTTGAATGGGCGCTTAGATGGCTTAGATTCACATTTGGACCCGGTAGGTGGCGCTGTTATCGAGATCCAGAAATCAACCGTGCGAAGCCGGAGCGGATCGCTAGTATTACATAAATATGAAAGCTGATAGTTGTTGGATGTTTGGATGTTTCTATGTTTGTGGCCCAATCACGTAAAACCTACTTTACAGATTTTAATGATTCTTGGCATTATTATAGGTAACAAATCAGAATAGGGCATAGACTATATTTTTGTTTCAAAATGTTTTGTTAACTTATTTTAAATTCTCGACGTTTCGAGTACTCTACAGCACCCATGTTTACGGGGGGACTGAGGTGCTTGGCGTTTAAATTTCATAGTTAACAACAGCTACCTTCAGTTTCAAATAACTAATTTTTGGTCTAGTCTACGTAAAATGAGCTTACATAATAGCTATAAGGATTATAGGATCCCAAGCAGATGGTAGCACCCAGCCATCTTCTCTATTGAAATTAGTATCTTTTTTGATTTCAATAGCCTTGCGAACCTTCGGAACGGTTGGAAGAAATTGATGTTCTTTAGCGGGTAATTGTAGTCTATAGAATCCGATGGAGTGACGGGGGTAATCTTGTACGTTTTCACAGACTGCAGACTTCCCGAAGCGTCGATTCCTCACATCAGCTATGTGTAGGTACTTTTACGCGGGTTTTAATTGATTTAAAGTATTATATATATATATATATATATATATATATATTAGTAATTAGTAAATATACACGATTAAATCCGTAAAACTTTGTTGTATTTAAATGTTCGCCTAACAATAAGTAATCATTAAAAATAAGTATTTTTAACCCATGTGCAATAAAAAATATATCAAGTTTTAATTTAACGGTAGCGGAGCCTCGGGTAAAGCTAGCTTTACAATATGTAAGCGACCCGAATTCTAATGGAATGATTAATTCGAATGTTTAATGCAGATTAACCAAGCGCTTGACAGTGAAGATAAACACCACAACGGTTTCATGCGTGTCCGAGTATTTGAAAAGATATATTTTGAAGACATGTGAAGTATCGACACGTCTCGGGATAGCGCAATATTGCAGAATAATCATAGATTTTTATATAACAAAGGGTCATGAGAAAGGACAGAACGTCTGCCTGGCTAGTTAGTAAGACCATAAAATAATATAAAGCAAACAATATTTAACAACTACGGATAACGGATTGTTCAGCTCGCGGCCCTGCTGTCTATAAGCCCCGAGTATGATAAAGCTGTAAAAGCCAAAGGGCTTAACAGCACTAAAATCACAGAGAAAAGAAAATAAGTCTAGCTTTACAAAACTACTCAATAATTTAATAAATCAGTAATAAATATACTTTTTATATAATACATGCATATAATATAACTACAACTGAAATCAACACACTCACTAATACCTTTTTCTAAAAACTTTTCACCCGATTAAGGGTCCTTAATAGACACAAGTACAAATAATTTTTAGAATTGATGCACTATAAAGAGCACAAAATTTTTGGAATTTCAACTCCTCAACAAGCTGCCTAATAAGATGAAAGAATGTAGCTATTTCATAATTCAAAAGACGCATGCTAAATCACAAGACGAGAGCATTTTGGAACATTCTTCTTGGCCCTTATAAATAATAATAATAATAACCTCTACAGCAAACGACAGTTCCCCAAAAGTTTAAGTTAAAATTAAGAATATATACCTATATACTTCCCACTGCTGGGCAAAGGCCTCCTCTCATTTCTGAGAGTATTTTAAGACAAGGAAATGCCCGCCGCGCTGCGCCAATGCATTTTGGAGAACTTGACATGTCTTCGAAATATTTTTTTCTTATTTTATCAGGCATGCAGATTTTCTTACGATGTTTTCCTTCACCACCGAGCACGTGGTAAATAAGCACTTAAAATTGCAATTAACAATTTCATTGGTGCCGGCGGAGATAAAAAAACGCGGGTTGCTCGCGTACTGTGAAATTTACAACGAGCGCTTACCTCCTGAGCTACATACGAAACTGTCTTACTCAAACCCATATATAGTACTTGCATTATTTACTATTTCAAGTAGATACTTTTGATATGAGAGGGCACCATAGTGTTTACGCACGGGGCATCCTCTAAAGAGTTTGATTGATCGCTCTCATAAGAGACCAAATAAGTTGTGTCACAGTGCATTTTGACATTTTATCTAAATAAGTCTACAAATCTCTACCAAATGGTAAACGTTTTTAAAACGTACCATTTGAACCGGGACGAGATTATTAAGGCAAACTGCGTCGATGCCACATGGGTTCTGGTATAGGTGACCGTTCAAAGCAGATTTCCTATCGCAAAATATTCCGTGTATTCTACTTTTTCTAATAGTGAAACATTTTCACTAAGCAGAGAATTGGCCACAACAGCCTTGCCTTCATGGATCTTTCTACAATATATCTTGTTAATTTAATTTCTGCGTATACTACAAAGTTTTGTTAGTTTTTCAACATTTTTCGTTTTCTTACATAATGAGGAGTGTAGTAGAGAGTAACAGGGGCCGTGTAGGAACATTAAAAATATTCTCGACCTCTGTCTGGTGTAGAGTGGGTACAACTGAAACAGATGAGTTACTTATTTATATACGCGTGAGTCAAGATACGAGAGCGAGTGGATGTCACAAAAATATAAAAGTCGTATACAAACCTATACATGATTTTAATTAAATTTTTATATTCGCGACCCAAAGACCCAAAGGCTAAACGAGGATAATGCTTTTGTTGTTCAGATAATTTACAAAGTTATTTACTGTAAATAAATAAATTGGACTACATTTTTGTATTCATTAATTTGTTTTTAATAAAGAAATGGTGTGAGAACAAAACTTTAATAAACCTTTATAGGTATGTTGTGTAGTGATAGGTTTCTCTTTCACAACATGCCTAAAACAGCTTAGAGACAACTTGCTGTGTTTCTGTTTTGATATTGTATAAGTATTATTATGTTGTTACTGTTTGAGTTTGTACTTATTCATTATATACGTTATATCACTTATTACGTTCAAACAAAAGCAATTACATGAATAAATAAAACAAGTCAATCAGGATTATGATCGGGAGGAACGTGATGAGCGTTTTGCACAACCTAATTGAAATTATCGGCAAATATGACGTGGGGGATTATCTATTGTTTGCTTCATATTCGGCTTTGAACACCAGTTAATGACACAAATATAATTATAACACACCGAAAATTTGTATCCATATTTTATTCATGACAACAAATCCCTAATTTAAAAATAAATTTATGTTATAATAAGTTCTAACATAATTTTATTTATATAAATGAGTGTAATCCTTTCTTGCGATTTTAGTAATAATATTAATATTCATTTTTGTTATGTGTTCTTAATGTTATTATTTATTTATATTTTATAAATTATATTTACTAATTAAAAAAATATAAGAAAAATAATTATTAACAATATTGAATTATACAAAAATTTAACAGGTATAAATTAGTATAATGACTGATTTTTTATAGTATGTGTAAAAATAACAATATACTTACGAAATATATCAGTTGCTGCCTCTACCTCTGAGCATATTAGCTTATCTATGCTTCTGAGGCTGATTTTACTGAACATTAATTTCGCCGGAAAAGATATGAGTTACCCTCAATTCGTGCCTAAAGAAGTTTTACTTAAAAAATCCGCACACTAAAAATTTCTCTTGCGTAATGCAACAATTTTTTTTTAAATAAAAAATAAAAAACAGAAAATTGTAGATTTGACACCATATGGCAGGATGCGGAGCGCGAACTCAAAAGGTGGTGGATTCGAATCTACCATTCCACTACTGCCGTGCACCACTCCTAACACATAAGCATTTTCAGCTTACCAGGAGTAGTTAAAGAGAATATTAGTATTGTTAATAACATTGCTGGTATTTAAAAAAATGTTTGTTTAAATCATCAATTCTTCGTTACAGCCTATAAAAAGTCCTCTACAGAACATAGACCTGCCCTACATCTTGCCTAATAGATGGATATTTGCCATAGTTGTTACGCTTGGCAGGCGGGTTTTTAACAGGTTTTTTTAAAATTATTTTTGAGTTGTTCATTAAGGAAGAAGGAGAAGTCGTATTCATTTTATTTTCTTTGTCGCCATTTACGAAACACACAAAATTATCTTACGCCGCCACAACACCACTATATAAGTTATAAATCACAAATGATATCAACATATTCTTTAAGTGTATATCTAGTGTAGTGTTAGTCCGCTCTAAAGAATATTATACTATAATCACTAGGAAGCGAGACAAACTGTGAACAAGCATTTTAAGTATTATATTTATAACACACTTACCACTCTTACTAAACAGTTTTTTTGGCGGTCCCGAGGATATAAACTATATGGCAGAAGAGCCGAGGTCAGTCAAAAGATGTAATTGTCAAATACTAGTAAATAAACATTGTTAGAAAAATAATCATCATAATATCTTTGTAATACTTAAAAATCATTAATTGTACTTGAAATGTGTTTCTAAATAAGATAAATGTATATTATGTTTATGTCTTATTATTAATTCTGTCAATACTTAAAATTTCTAAACCAATAAACATCATAGCACCATGTTTATTGGTTTGACGGGGGTGGTCATTTTAGGTAGGAAATGAATACAGGTCTTCTATTGTTCCAAGATTTGATCGACAATACGAAATCATATCTTAACATTAGATGGTGATCATACCAGGCGGTATGCTGTTACAGTGCATGTTTATCGCCACGGCCTGCAATTATAATTTAGCTCATATGATATACAGACAAAACATGGAAGCGACTACATTCAAGTCAAAATATAATTAAGGTGTTTAATATAATTATAAATAAATATGTTATAAACATTACCTTTTTACCTAAACCTGTACAACTATTCTACACAATATACATACTCAAGTTTTTTGTAGGATATTTTCTTTATTTACATAAAGATAACATACGTGCACACAGTCCACCTGAAAAAGAACCCTTGAGGACTATGGTCCTAATCCCTCTGATATCGTGCCAAGAACGGTGGCTGCCTTTCCTCGCTGAATGGCTATACTAAGCCTTTGAGTGAGAAAAGAACCAGCCCTCTTATCACCAGCAGCAACGGCCAGTCGCGGATAGAGTTCCTTTAAGAACTTCATCGTACGTGGACCCCAAGGCACATAATCTTACCCCATATAAGAATGGAATGAAATTTGAAATAAAATTCCCAGAAAGCTTAAAGTTACATAATTTTGTAATGTTGTTAAGAAGTACTCCGCCGGCATCACCGTCAGAAGCGCTTACAAAAACTTTAAGATGTTGAGGCGTAATTCTGTCAATGCCACCATTCAAAAATGACAGAATTGCTTCTAAAGTATCTTTTTCAGAAATTTGTGAAGGCTGCATAGTCTTAGTAGTCTTGGGAATATGCTTCTGACGAAGGCCTTCAAGAGTTTCGACATTACGAGAAGCCAAGATGTCTGAAAATAGTATGGAATGTATTTTTAAGTCGACATCCATTACTTTCGACCCAAGTACTTTTTTTAAATCAAATATAAGATGTGGTCGAGATAAATTAGTATTGATTGTGTAATCTAAAATTTGAAAAGTTGACTCTTTTATTTGAGACTTTATTGATTTATTTATTGTTTAATCAAAATGCAAAATGGGAATACGCGAAAGTAAATAATTTTTGCCAACTCTATTCACTATTAGTGAAACAACTTTGAATAGTGCATGAAAATTCTTTAGCAAGCTGCATCTTCGCACCTCCAGGAATTCTTTTAACCACTGGTACATTACGATGATAATCGTAAAGGAGATAAACTTGATTCCATACAAGCTTGGGTCCGGCGTGAACAAACCTAAAGTATGTCTTAGTTTAAAGATTTAAATATTTGCTACTTATATCAAAAAAATATATTTTTGCTGGGATTTTGTTTTTATTTATGTTTTATTATTTGTAACTTATGTAGCAAAATCACTCGTTCTTGTGATAAGTTGTTGAGTAAATATAAAAAAAAAACCACAAAAACTGCAGTTTTGTAGTTATTATTAAATAAAGTAAAATAAAATTCAACCTTTTTAAAATGTTTAACTATTTTCTGCATTATATAATAATTATAAAATTAAAAAAAAAAACAGCCGGAGGCTGTACATTGTCTGTTCTATTTCTCTCAAAACTTAACTGCCAAATTATTTTCTATATGTGGACGCAACAAACTACTGTCGTATGATCTGAAAGAAAATAAAAGGGTCAAGTTTAAAAAACCCACGAAAGAAAAAACACGAAATTCATCCAAAAAAAAACTGCTACAAAGCCAAATGCGCATGGCGCATGACAAGCTGAAACTTGAATTTACCAAGGTAAGTCTTCTTCGGAATATGCAATGATCAATGACTATACAGCCTTTTAAATAAAACTAATTTTACGGATTTTATCGCGTATATTAACTTATTTTATATTCCCGACGTTTCGAGCACTTTACAGCACCCATGGTCACGGGGGGGACTGAGGTGTATGACGTCCCAATGTCATAGTTAACCACGGCTACCTCCAGATTAAAATTATTAATTTTTGTTCCGATCCACGCAGTATGAACTTACAGTATCATGAAGTCTTGCAGTTGTATGCTTGGGTTGGGATTTAATTTTATTAATTATGGGATCCCAAGCAGATGGTAGCACCCAGCCATCTTCTCTATTGAAATTAGGATGTTTCTTGATTTCAATAGCCTCGCGAATCATCCTTGGAAGGAATCAATGTTCTTTAGCGAGGATTTGTGGTCTATCAAATCTAATGTAGTGACGGGGGCGATCCTGTACGTGTTCACAGACTGCAGACTTCCCGGAGCGTCTATTCTTCACATCAGCTATGTGTTCTTTAACACGGGTTTTTATAGATCTTTTTGTTTGTCCTATATAAGAGAGACCACATTCACAATCAAGCTTGTACACTCCTGCATCTTGCAGAGGAATATTACACTTGACTGATGGTAAAAACTGACTAATCTTCTTCGGCGGCTTGAAATATGTTTTAATGGAAGCCCGCTTCAAGATGTAGCCAATCTTGTCAGTGACACCTCTGACATATGGCAGTACAGCAGGCACTCGCTCGACTGTGGCCGGCTTCACTCGTTCACTGTGACGTAGGCGCGGGACCCGAAGCTTATTGTCGTGCAAAACTTGCTTGACGTGTTGGAGCTCGGCGGCCAGGTGTTTACTGTCACAGATCCCTCGTGCTCTCTGAAACAAAGATTTACCCACGGTAGCTAACTGTGAAGGATGGTGGTGAGAATCACCGTTTAAATATCTATCTGTATGGGTCTTTTTTCTATACACAGTGTGGCTCAAGGTGTTATCAGGATTCCGAATTACTAACACATCTAGAAAAGCTAAAGAATTGTTTGCCTCTAACTCCATTGTGAACTGAATTTTAGAATTTAAGGAGTTAAGATGGTCTAGAAATGCAGTTACTTTATCTAAAGGGAGAATTGTGAAAGTGTCGTCTACGTACCGCTTGTAGAATCTTGGGTTTACGGGAGAAGTACGCAGGGCTTTCTCCTCAAAGTCCTCCATGAATATATCGGCAACAATGGGAGATACAGGTGAGCCCATCGCCACTCCATCTACTTGCTTGTAGAACTCCTCTTTCCACAATAGGTAGCCAGATGTAAGGCAGTGTCTAAGTAATACTGCATATTCTACGAGCATGTTGTTTTGCTCTAGCCTTCTAGTAACAATCGAGATGCAGTCTTCAACAGGTAAGCATGTGAACAGAGACTGCACATCAAAACTGACCATAGTTTCATTGTCTGCCAGATGTAGGTCTTTAATCTCACTGACAAAATGGTAGGAATCCTTTGTGTGTGCTCTTGTATGTCCCCTGAGCGGTGAGAGTATATTCGCTAAGTGTTGAGCCAATTTGTAAGTTGGTGAATCGATTTGGCTCACTATAGGACGTAGTGGAGCATTGGGCTTGTGTATTTTTGGTAACCCATACAATTTCGGTGGTTTGGCACACGTGTCAGTCCCCCCCGTGACCATGGGTGCTGTAAAGTGCTCGAAACATCGGGAATATAAAATAAGTTAATATACGCGATAAAATCCGTAAAATTAGTTTTATTTAAATTTGTAGTGTTCGCGTAAATATAAGAAATGACTATACAGCCTATTCAGTCGTGTAGGATAATATTCAAATGTTTTTTTTTTTGTTTAATGACATAACTTATTCAATCGTTTTATAAATATATAATTTTATTCAATATTAATTACTACAGATTCGCGTCATTGTTTCAATATTATGATATTTTTGGTAAGGAAGGGTATTTTATTATAAAAATAGCCTTCATTATCTACTGCCATAGACAAAATACAGAAAGATATTTAAAAACGTTTTGTTTTTGCTAAAGCAAAATCATTAGCTTTCTATTTCAGTTTAAAAAATGGTTTATGATTGTCCCAAGCATTGCAGAAATAAAAACCACTTATTTATACTTATAATTTATCGCTTTATTACATACATATTTTTGTATAACTGTTACGAAAGATGTCAAGCACCCAACTTCATACATCTCCTTCGAAATAAAAAATTGTGTCATTAGAGGAATTGCTAGTGTAGGCTGTGAAGCCGAAATACTTTTACTATGGTATCGTTTAATATGTATATATAATCCCCTTTTTATCTTTAAACAGCCTACTGTAGCATCGATACAACTTTGATACTGTGGGAAATCTGGCTGTGAATGAAGCGGAGCGGAGATATTCATTAAAAATCTGAACAGATCTCTACAGCACACAAAAGTATTTATATGTCATAACTTTATATTGACTTGAAATGTGCTGTACCCCCGCATCTTTCCTTGAAATACAATCATTCACGGCCTAAATAAAAGCATTTTGCTCTATAAATAAAATATATCTTAATACTTCCCTCGATTTATTCCATATTGATAAAAGTAGTCGTTATGCTTTGACAGCTGACAACGACGCAGCAGAAATATTTTTCTTTATAAATGAGTATTATGTCTGAAATCAAAAATAATTATTATAATAACTGTCATTTCAATTGTATTTACTGATCTTTTTGTTGAAATTTGCATGTCAAAATTGGCCTCTAAATAACAAAATAAATATACGTAGCTTTTTGATAGTTAAAAAAATTTGATATTTTTGAACTATAAAAATGTCAAAAGGAGATATACTAATGAAACGTTGTCTGTCTCCGTCTCCATCTCCACGCGGCTTTACTGATTTCTTTACTCATGTGGCTTTACCACGTACCTTGGTTTTTTATACAATAAGGGTGACAAATGAGTACACAGTCCACCTACCAAGTAGATGCTGTGACCCATAGACATCTACATTTATCCTCAATTAAAAATTAAAATGCAGATGCGTTGTCACCCGTGAGAGCTGTGATGGAATGTCTCGTTTCCAGTAAAAAAGATCTCCGGTTTTCCACACTTAACATATGAAACACAGCAGCATTAAACATCTATTTTACGCTGGTATTCTGTGAGAGCGTGGTCCTAATCCGGTCGAGCCGTCCCATTCGTACTAAAACCATAGCGACGAGCTGCAGCGTGGCTCTAGCACGTATAAAAATGTAATAAGTAAGTATTAATTATTACTAACAAAATGTAGATATAAAGTCGTCTTTTGGGTGATTAAACATTTTTGTCCTGCAGAACCAATTCCCAAAAAGGCAATCAGTCTCATAGGATACTAGCCACTGCGTAGAACATGAGTGTAGTGTACAAGTGCTTGAGCAACCACAAGTGTACTCTCTATTCCCGTACTCTCATACTCTGATTGGACGGCAATCGACACAACCGGAGAGAGATCAACCAACAACAACGGCTTGACGTGCTTTCCAAGGAGGAAACTTCACCAACACCGCGAACTTACTGACTTTACTTCTGAGAACATCTTGTCAGAAACATCCAATAACTGGCCCGAACTAGGATTCAAGCTGGGATCACACTATCAGCAGTCGCGATCCCGATCACTAAAGCAACAACGCAGTCATATATATACATTATATTTTACCGTTTCATATACTTTTAACTAATATCTTTAAATGTTCAAATTCACACGAAAGTAGATATAATTACTGTTCCCATTTTATTAAAGTTTCATTTGAGGCTGATTATGATAACAGAAATAGAAAAGACTTTGTTCAGTGGCCTGCAACTAATGGTCAATAAAATACAACAAAACGAACACGTGTGTTTTGTGTTAGTACAATATTAATTAAATCTCAAGAGTAATACCAACATAATGAGAGGGGATGTTGCTGGATTGCGGCGGCGTTATAATATCCACTACCCGATAATGTCATCCTATAGTTAGCGTAAGCTTCGACAGAGGAAAACTGAAACATGAAGTAAATAGCAGTATCATCCTTATAATAACTGAAAAAAATTACGATTACCAGCCCTATAGCGAAGTCCCAACATTGAGGCAATATAACATGAAAAAGACCTAAGCTCAGCAGTGGACTTTTCATAGATTTAAAATAAAATATTCTCCGGGCCGAATTTCAGTAACGGCGGCTAATTACAACGAAGACTAGTTATCTGCGCAAGACAGGATTATAGTGCCCGAGTGTATGCAACATGCTCACTCTCATAATCCGACGGGACGCTAATCCAATACGACCGGAGAGAGATTACGCTCAAGACTAACGGCTTTACGTGCTTTCAGAGGCACGGTAGCGAAACACCGCCAAGATTCTGACCTCGGACTGTCATTGAGATTTTTTGACAGTAAAACCTAAAAACTGATTTTAGTTCGGCCCGGGATGCGAACCCGGGATCTCATGATCAGCAATCGAGCTTACGACCACTACACCAACGAGGTACTCAAGGTAATGAATGTATAAATAAATTAATGAGCGGGATATGGTATGCGTTATATTTTAATGGCATGTTGTGAAGTATGAATTAAACATACTTTATAAGAAATCTATTAGTTTTTTTTGCACATTACTTCTAATTTGAAATATTCTTAGCCCACAAATGGCGGGAAACCTTCCTTGGTGCGTTAAAACCAACCAAAAATTTTAGGGGAGCTCTGATTGAAAGGCACGTTGATAACGAGTCCAATCAAACTTTTTAGACTGCGGCACTTTTCTGCTAGCCATTTAACCCAAATGACTCTATGTCCGCTTTAATTAAAATGACGTGAATACTTATTGATTTTAAGGACAGACGGTTACTTCGGCTTTTGGCATGCGAGGAGAACATAAAAAAATGTCTGAAAACAGAGAACTATATCAGCTTTTTGTGATCCTGTCAGTCTAAAGGTTGTCTGTTAGTATTCTTTCGTTTACGTTTTGGTGTATTCGGTACTATTCTGCTGTTTCACGTAGGTATTCTGTGAGAGCGTATTGCCGCTTGAACTGATTGAGTAAACCCATTCATGGTGCAACTAGGTATAGTTGCAGCGTGCCTCTAAAACGTAGAAATATGTTATAAGTTTGTCGCTTGATATGAATTTGCTTAGTGATTAAAATACAATATGACCTTCCTATAATAAGCATACAATGGTAAATCAATATCTGTGCATGGCGCTGTGCAAAGGCTATGAAAATAAAATAATTAGTATTGAAAAAGTAAAGTAAACATGTATTTGTTTACAAAGTTAAAGAACCTATTTCAATGCATTATTATTAATTATTTTGCTCCGCCTATGAAATGTTGTGTTTAATTTAAATTAAAAACACCCCTTTTTTTCTAAACGGCTATAGAAACACACTAAGGTACTTTTGTTAGGCGGCAGAAATAGGTAATAGGGTGGTCCCTAATCAGACTCCTGGAAAGAAAACGAGTCATACCAAATAAAAATAATATATTAAAATAATAAATATATTTAATATGTATTCATTCTGTGATTTATATTAATAAACACAAGTTTAAAATCCCGGTTATTCAATTCGAACAGTATCACACGTAGTAGAGCAGCATACAGCAGCAATGTTATAGTTGTAGCAGGAATGGGTCGGCTCGACCGGGGAAGGATTTCAGTCTCACATCATACCAGCGTAAAATAGCAGCTCAATACTGTTATATTGCTGTCGCGCGGATGGGCCGCCTCGAACCGGGGTGGTACCACGACCTCACAGAAAACCAGCGTGAAGTAGAGGTTTACCTCTGCGTTTCGCTTGGTGAGTGCAGGTGGCCGGAGGCCCTTTTTACTGGAAATGAGGCATTCCATCTTAGTTCTCACGGGTGACAACGCATCTACATTTTGATTTGTAATAGAGGATAGATGTAGATGTCTATGGGCCGCAGCAACCACTTACCATCAGGTGGACTGTGTGCTCGTTTGTCACCCTTATCCTATAATTCTATAAAAAAAAAAGTTTCGTATGGTGAATGGAGAGAACCGTACAATTGGCAACGAAGCATTTTGCCTAGTCCTCAAGGGTGACAACGCACCTTTTTCTTCGAGGACAAATGTACATAGGTGTATGACATGGGCCACAGTATCTACTTACCATTGGGTCTACTGTGTGTTTGTTTGTCACTGTTCCTCATCTTTATTCTAATAATACATTCTTTATAATTATTTCTTATCTAATGTAAAGCACAGCCACAAATTTAATACGATCTATAAAATGTTACTAACGAACGAAATCGTAGAACTTCAACATATTATTATACAACGTTCACTTGAATTTTATTTACATTCTCAAACACCTCGAGCTAGCAAGATATTCGTTAGTGTTTATTGTACTTTAATACTCAGACGGCTATGCAAACGGCATTGATTAATTGAATTTTCATTTCCGTGATTATACAAGCTGGATTTGTGCAAATAAAACTAAATGAAGCTCTTTTATAGTTTGCAAATGCAATCATTGTCTTGAAGGCAGACACAGAATGTTGTTTATTTCGCATCATGGTCCACTGTGTTAAAAAAACACTACGGTTTTACATAACTTCCAAGTTGCAAGTTAGATTTACGACCATGCAAAACATACTTTAAAACGAAAAATGTTTTTTTTTTAAATGACGAAAAATTTTGTAGCATTTAAATGGGGTACATAAATAATACCAAAAACGGCAAGATATATTTTAGCTAATATTTTAGATAAAGGAGAAAAGATTTATTACGTTTTAGTGAGTTTCGTTTAAAATACATGTGAAATCAACTTAGTAACAGTAATTACGTGCAAAAAGAATTTCATAATACTAAATTATCTATCTCATTGTGAATAATTATGTGTGCAGTCACACATTGCATTTTGAACTAGAACAATTGCAATTGAAGATGAAGTATCTCAAGTGCTAAGCGCTTGCTGTAATGTAGCTGTTAGATAGTAAACGAGTATTTCGAGTTCAATCTAGAAGAAAATTGAAAATTTAAAAAAAATTGAAAAAATCTAGAATAGTTTTGGGTAAATATTGGTCTTGTGGTTGGTAAATTTTGAGTGTTTATATCAAGCATTTTATGTATGATGGTTTTTCTTTATAGGATAAGGGTGACAAACGAGCACACAGTCCACCTGATGGTAAGTGGTTGCTGCGGCCCATAGACATCTACATCTATCCTCTATTACAAATCAAAATGCAGATGCGTTATCACCCGTGAGGACTAAGATGGAATGCCTCATTTCCAGTAAAAAGGGCCTCCGGCCACCTGCACTCACCAAGCGAAACGCAGAGGTAAACCTCTACTTCACGCTGGTATTCTGTGAGGTCGTTGTACCACCACGGTTCGAGCCGGCCCATCCGTGCGACAGCAAAAGCTGCCGCGTGGCTCTACCACTGTCAACGTCAAAAAGCAATCTTTTACAGGTCACGAAATTTTCCTGGTATTTCCCGTATAATCAGTTTTTGCGAAATCCACGTATCCAAACGGGGTGATACATTTTCTTACACTACTTTTTTACAGAATGAGAGCGAAACACTAACACAGAGTCCACATGATGGTAAGCGGATGCTGTGGACCATAGACATATACATTTATCCTCAATCAAGCAATCATAAACATCTTCATTTATCCTCAAAGTATCAAAATGCAGACGCCTCATCACCTCTGCGGACAAAGATGGAATGCCTCGTTTCCAGTAAAAAAGGTCTCTGGTTTATTACACTCACCGTGCGAAACACAGCGTGGTCCGGTCGAATCGACCCATTTGTGCTAAAACCAGAATATAGCTGCAGAGTCACAACTCTACCACGTAAAACTATATGCCGTATATTGGTGACGTAAGAAAATCTAACCCACATCTACCACATGTCATCCGATGGGTGTCGTAATAGAAGATAGAAGGATACTAAAACAGGAAACGGGAGGCAGTTTTTTCCTTGTATATATATAAATAATAAAAATCGTCGGTTGCCAAGCGTGGCAACTATCGCAATTGATTTGACAGCGTGTAATAATAATGATGGTGATTACTAAAACTATTCAGAAAATTAAACTTTAATATTTTTAAAGCAATCACTGGTAAAGAGCATAGCTTTAAGTAAAATAAATAGTATTAAGTTAATTACAGAATCAGGGCAATATAGCATTTATATTGGAATCTCTCCAAAACACATAAGTGTTGTAGAGCCGTATTCTTAGCAAAAGATGTCGTAATAAAATTGAATTATTTCTATAGTTCAGTGTTTCAGTGACGTTTTGCACCGCAATATTATGCATTTAATGATAAAGTAGAAATGCGTGTTCAACATTGTGTTGTCACGTTTAATATGATTAAAAAAATTGGATGAGGTGAAATTATTTATGGAACTTGGAAATAAAACTGATCATCAATAATTTATTATATAAGTTATAAAAAAGAACAGAAAACCCTATTGTTGCTGGTGGTGGAGTATTAATACTGACACGACGTACACTCGGTGCCATGTATCGTGACATCGGCGTATGCGGTCTTACTGAGCTATTGTGGATTACTATTCCTTCACGCGCGTGCGCTTCAAATTCCAACTTACATATTTGTGTGGCATATATTGCCCCTGACCATCATCAAATGCCATCGGATCTCGTTTTTATTAAACAAAAAATTAATAGTATTATAGAGCTTTCTCCAAATGATAATTTTGTAGTATTAGGAGATTTCAACTTGCCGTTCATTTCTTGGAACCCAAACGGATATACAGCTTTGAAAAAAGGGCCTACTGAGGTACAAGAAGCGAGTATTCAGCTGATGGAAACACTTACATTTCACGGGTTAAGACAATTTAATACTTTAAAAAATCATGCTGGTAACACATTAGATCTTGCATTCTCTAATCTACCTCTGAATATCATCCCTGCGGCTGCGCCGCTACTCAAGGAGGACCACGCACATCCTTCTTTTTGCTTCATAGTTTTGGATTTAAACATTACTCCTCTACGGGAAACAGCTGCGCCGAGGCAAAATTTCAGGAGGGCTGATTATGAAAAAATTAATACATTTCTTTTAGAACAGGACTGGAGGTCTCTTTTATGTACAGGCACTGTAGACGAAGCTACAAATACCTTTTATAACATACTGGATAGTTGTGTTCGTTTACATGTGCCTTTTAGTTATAACACAGGGAAGCGATCATATCCTAAATGGTACACACCTGCTTTAATAAAAATAATTAAGGAGAAAACCATAGCTCACACACGTTGGAAAAAATTCAGGAATAGATTAGATTACGATGAGTTTTCGTTACTCCGAGCAAGAGAACACCGTGTTCAGAGAGAATGCTTTAATAAATTTACGTCAAGTTGTGAAAATAGCATCAAAACACATCCTAAAACATTCTGGACTTTCGTCAAAGCCATTCGGGGTGGGTCAGGATACCCTAAGAAAATGTCTTTGAAAGATACAGAGTACACCGATGGTATAGACATATGCAATGCTTTCAACTCATTCTTCAAGAGTGTATTTGGTGTTCCTAGTAATAACTACATATATCCACATATGGAATCGTTGTGTACTGACACCGTTTCTAATGTACAGACAAACGCTGCAATAATTGAAAAAATGTTGAAAACATTGGACACGAACAAAGGTGCCGGTAGTGATGGGTTACCTTCTTTTTTTTGGTCACGATGCGCTAAATCACTTGCTCTCCCCTTGACTATTATATTTAATCGCTCTCTGCGTGAAGGGATATTTCCGCATCAATGGAAGTGTGCACACATAGTCCCTGTACACAAGAAGGGATCACGTACAGAAATAAATAATTATAGAGGCATTTCTATTTTGAACACCGCGGCTAAAATCCTTGAACGAGTAGTATATAACGTAATTTACTCCACGCTTTCACGTGCCTTCCCTGAGCAGCAACATGGTTTTTTACAAAGGCGATCCACCACTACGAACCTGGCAAGTTTTTCTTCTTTTGTCCTTGAAAATATGGATCAAGGTGGGCAGGTTGATGTGATCTACACTGATTTTGAAAAAGCTTTCGATCGTGTGGATCACATGATCCTGCTCAACAAATTACAAATATTAGGGATTCACGGTGACTTGCTCCGGTGGACTGAATCATATCTCACAAACCGCTCACAAGCAGTCGTGATAGGTGGTTTCCGTTCGAGCTACATAAACATACCTACAGGTGTTCCTCAGGGCTCTCACTTAGGTCCACTTATTTACAATGCCTACCTATATGACATTGGTTCGTGCATTGTACACACAAATTACCTCATGTATGCAGATGATAAGAAGATTTTTTGTAAAATTAACACCATACATGACTGCCTATTGATATAAAAGGATCTGGACCGTTTATTTGAATATTACAAAATAAATAATATAACTGTTAATGCAAGCAAGTGCGAATGTATTAGTTTTACACGGAAATCTAAGCCAATTCTAAATAAATATCACTTTGACGGATTAGAAATCAGCCGAAAAGTAAGTGTTAGGGATTTAGGCGTAAATTTTGATCATAAAATGATACTATCCGAACACATTGATTACGTTATCAGTAAAGCCTATAAAAATCTTGGTTTTGTTCTTCGCATCTGTAAACCATTCTCGAATATTAATGCAATTAAAATGGTTTATTTTGCGTATGTCAGAAGTGTTTTGGAATATGCTAGTTCGATATGGTCTCCACAGTACAATGTCTACAAAAGCCGCCTTGAGCGTATTCAAAAAATATTTGTTAATCACCTTAACTTTCGCCGTCGGAATAAAATCGATACTTACACAGACAGTTGCACTGAGCACGGTCTCTTATCTTTGGAACACAGGCGCATTTTGCTTGACATGGCTTTGTTATATGATATAATAAACAGTAATATTGACTGTCCATATCTCGTCTCAAGAATCACCTTTCGTACTCCAAAATTCCGCACCCGCAATACTACATTGTTACAGACTCCCTGGCATCATTCAAACTACTGTCGAAACAATGTTCTTTCGCGGCTTGCTCGTACATATAATGAACAATTTGGACACATTGACCTCTTTGCGAAATCTAAACTTACGTTTAAATATTACATCAAGAAAACTTTTAAGAAATATAGCAGTTGAAGTTAAAATCACATACAATCATATATTCTCTCATCTATTTTTTCTATATGTATTTTTGAGGCTACTAATATAAATATAAGTACTTAAGTTATTTTATTTAATATATATTATAATTAATTATTTGTATTATGTTTATATATTTAAGCATTTAATACGTATATATACATAAGTAAATATATATATATATATATATAAAGGTAATGTAATATATCATTCTACCTGACTATCTCTCCTGATCTGTAAACTTATGACCACCTTCATTACATTGAATTGCTTATAATTTTGCTTATAATTTATCTATTAGATTGTTCTTCTTTCCTTTTCTTCTAACAACAATACACCTACCATCAAGCAATATAAGGGAAACCTGTTATTGGCCATACTTTTAGTTTATTACATTAATGTTAATATTTTCTATATACGCTGTTGGTTTTCTAAATAAATAAATAAATAACGAAAAAGTTTCTCCATTGCTTTATTAACAACTTGAGACCAAGACCGTTCAATCAATATCTTGCATTACAGGCTATGGGAGGTCATAAAATGACGGACAAATGTAATAACATATTAATATTTGAAGAAATAACCTTTCTTCTGATTCCGTTGAGAAAAAATATATGAAGTAAACGTTAAAATTATCATTATTTAAATTTTCTGGCAAGTGAATATTGAGACGTGTTTTTAAATAAACCCTTGTTTCAGTCACTAGCTCAATAAAATATTGGTAAAAAGCGTTTAAGGATACTTTTTCTTTATTATTTCGATAGTTATATAAAAAAATTGCATCGATGTGGTAAACCCTTTGAATTTCATTTAAATTCCTTACGCTTAAATGAAACGCAACGAGATAGGTTTGGCTAAAAATTTCTACCACTCGTTTTTCATAATGACCTAATTTTTGAAGTTACACACACTTCTTGTGGGGCGTCTGGGAAAACAGATGAGAGTGAATTAATTACGATGATCGCACACACCGACAGCTAAAAACCACACCATGAATTTGTTACGATGCGCGCGCACACTGTCACCTAAAAGCGACAACTTCAGTGGCTAATTGTCTCTCAAGTTTTTTTGTTTTGATACGCTAAAGAAGTTTAACTTCCTACGTGCGTACATAAGTACACACACACTTTTATTAAAGAATAATTAAATAATTTTTATAACTTTTTCCAAAAAATCACGATTTTTTTTAAATTTTTAATTAAACAATTTTCAACAGTTACATCAAAAGATTGGATTTGATTAGATTATTGTAGAAAATTTGTTTTATTATTTTAGTATTTCTTCATTAGTTTCGTAGAAGTCGTCCTAAACCACCAGCATTACTTATTTATTGATTTAAGCAAAATTAGTTACATGGAGGGCAACTGAGGCAAAAGATGGGCAGTAACATTTTTCTTAAAATAGAAAATACCAATAAAGAAACTGCGGTTGCCAACATACTCGAAAAGCGTGGCGTCTATGGCATTATACCTCATATGACGAAAATTACAAAGAGACGGCCCTAATCCCCGGCGGCCGCGCTATTCCTGACTACGGTGGCGACCATGGTGATGGTGGGGTAGGGGGTCTTAGAGTCTCCGGTAGAGGTTCGCTTACCACCAAACGACTCAACCTGGCAACGTATAACGGACGCACCCTGAGGACTGACGAGAAGATTCTTGAGTTGGAAGAAGAGAAAAGAAGTTGCGCTGGGATATTGTAGGATTATTTGAGGTCCCCAGAGAGGGGAAGGATACGGTAATTCTTGAATACAGCAATTGTTCTATCACCGGAAGGCCGATCACCTGTCCCAAGGAGGTCTCAGATTTATCGTGCACAAGTATCTCGTTAACAACGTTAAAAGACCAATCTTTTTTTCCTCCTCACAACCTTTTCGACATACTTCTAAAAATATGCCGAAAAGGTTGTGAGGAGGAAAATTGTACAGAAGACCGAAGAGGACAATTTGCCACATTGCCTTGCGTATGTGGACTATGAGAAAACCTTTGATTACGTCGAATTTGGGCATTGCAATAGCCCCTGCAGCGGTGCCTTCAAGTTGACTGTCCGTACATCGAAGTGCTGAAGTTTTTGTACAGTAGGGCTACGATGGTTATCCGAGTACAGAAACAGAGTATGATACTTATTCAACTGCAGCGAGGTGTTAGAAAGGGTGACGGTATATCCCAGAAACTCTTCACCGTTGCATTGGAAGGCGTTTTCAAGCTACTAGACTGCAAATGATACGATATTAACTTCAATGACGAGTAAATCACTCATTTTCAATTTGCTGACAATATAGTCCTTATGGCAGAATCACTAGAGAATCTAAGCATTTTTTTTTATAGAATAGGGTGACAAACAAACACACAGTCCATCTGATGGTAAGTGGTTGCTGTGACCCATAGACATCTACATTTATTTTATCCTCAATAAAGTATCAAAATACAGATGCGTCGTCACCCGTGAGACTAAGATGGAATGCCTCTTTTCCAGTAAAATGGATCTCCGGTTCTCTACAGTCACTATACGAAACACAGCAGTGTCAAGCTACCATTTTACGATGGTATTCTGTGAGAGCGCGGTCGTTCCCCAGTAAAACCGACCCATTCGTGCTTAGACTTTACTACTAATATAGCTGCAACATGGCTCTACCACGTACAAAATGTACGTAACGTATAGGTCTTAAAGTGAACATGGACAAAAGTCAAGTTTAACGTCCATGTCACACCTATGCTGGTAGTTTTTGTGAGAACTAAACTCGAAATTGTTAACGAGTATGTTTACCTGGGACAAATAGTCGGACTAGGTAAGTCCAACTTCGACCGAGAGGTCAATCGACCAATTCAACTAGGCTTGACAGCGTTCGGAAGATTACGCCACATCTTCTCGTCAGGCATACCTCAAAACCTCAAAACATGATTGTTCAACAGATCTGAGACGTGTTCTTTTAGTTCTGGCTGTATGTGGATGCTCAAAGTCACTCAGCAAGCTACGGAGAGGGCTATGCTCGAGGTTTATCTGCGTGATAAACTTAAAAACGAGGATAAACATAGAACGAGAGTCCAAGCCCAACGGACTAGTAAGCCATACCGCTCGAAAAACCGACAACCGATGGGGAAAAGTTTCTCGATTAGCAGCTTCGTACCTACACTCAAAGTGTAGGGCGTCCCCTCACTAGATGGAGTGACCTGGAAAGACATGCAGGAAGTCGATGGATAGATATGGCTCAGCACCGTGATTTGTGGTATTATTTAAGGTTGGCCTATTAAGCAGTGCACTTGTGAAGGACTGTAATGATGATGATAATTGAATGACGTTGTTCTGCCTTTTTAGCAGGTGACATGATGAGTTACAATGAAATGAAATCAAATTATGCGCGGATCAATTATGTTATGATCCGATAGGTGAAAAACATAAATTTAGAATAAAATGAGAACCGTTTTTTTACGTCATTGTCATTGACGAGCGCAGAGCAGAAGCCCTCGCTCTGATATTAATGAAAATTATAAAATCAGTCTATTATAACGGTTAGTAGAGATATATAATTACGGTGAGGAAAATTTTCTAAAATTTTTTATTACACTTGAAATAAAATGAGAGAAGAAAAATAAATAAGAGCTGTGTGGTGAAGGCGTAGGAGAATTAACAAGCCTATGTCATCCTATGGTTGTCATAAGAGGTGACTGAGGGAAATACAACATGAGATGGGCAGCAGTATTTTCTGACAACAACTTAAAATAAAACAAAACTGCGATTGCCATTATCCTTGCAAAGCGTGACATCTACGGCCAATATTTCTTCTTTGAGGCAACATTATATAAGCGATGCCTAAGTTCAGCAATGGAATTTTAATAGCCTGTAATAACGATAGTGATGATGAACTGGAAGTATTTGTTGCTACTTTATTTTTTCTAGATAATTTTACTGTGTTTGCTTTAACTAGAATATAAATAAACTATTTTAAATCCAAATCTGATCAGTTTTAGTATAAAAGAAGTTGAAATGGATAAAACAGGCATCTTTGTTATATTGTGCCATTACGAGCGGAGTTAGGATCGTTCCCGTGAGTATTTTGTATGAGTTTCACACATTACACTCGCAACCAGCAAAAGCAAGATCCAAGAGAAAAGTAATTTTGGTCGTTATTACTTCTGCTTTTCATATCTTTAAGGAGTGTATTCAGGTCTAGTTAATTTGGTGAGCAACCAACCCGATACCACTTGTAAGCCACTGTGCCTTTGTCGATCTTTCCGATCCCGCTGGGCCTAGACCGTCGTCAACATAAACAAAATAATAGTGTTATTACTCTTGTATCATATCTTGAGAAAAAATTTTTGAAAGGTTTTTGTAATATTTATTTTCAAGCGTTTGGCGAATAACAAAACTACCTATCTTAGAGCTCGTAGCTTACAAGAATTTAACTTTATTCGTCGATTTTTAAGTAAAACTAGATAACATATTGACATCTAATATCAATAAATAATAACTAATTATTAGTTACCAATATCTTCAAATACTTAATAAATACTATTTTTCAAGTTTAAATTGAAACCAAATACATACTAACATTTAATTATTTTATTTCTGTAATATTAACTGCAGTAGTAGCTCAGGAGTTAAGCGATTGCTATACATTTCATAGTACGTGAGCAAACCGGGTTTGATCCCCGCCGGCACCAATGAAATTATTTATAGCAATTTTAATTGCTGATTTACCACATGTTTAATGGTAAAGGAAAATATCGTGAGAAAACCTGCATGTCCGAGGTATAAGATATTTTGAAGACTTGTGAAGCCCGCCAACATGCGCCAGAATAACGCGGCGTACTAAATTCCCTATAACTCTCTCAGAAATTAGAGGAGGCCGGCTCAGCAGTGGGATGTATATATGTAGGTAGTTTCTTTAATTTTTTCTATATTACAACTACACGTTGTAGAGCCACACTGCAGCTAAAATTACGGCTCGGTTCGACCGGGATACGACCACGCTCCCACATAATACTAGCGTGAAATTGCAGCGTAATACTGCTGTCTTTCTTTTGGCGTGTGTAGAGAGTTGGAGACCGTGTTAACTAGAAACATTATAATATGTAAGTAATAAATTGGCATTTTTGTATACATAGCTGTTTCTTAAGTCTAGAGATATGAAACGATTTCATTTTTATATTTCTCTATGAAAGAACCTACATTTGATAAAAACATAACATAAAACTCTTAAGAGCTCATTATTTTCTTAAAACCCCTGGGAAATAAACTTCCCTCATCTTGTTCCTATCACAGTGGAGCGCTTAGAAAAACTAGCGACCGACTTTCCTTTAAGTCTCAGAACAAAATTAAATTATCTCTAAAATCAATGTTGAGTAGATAGCTGCTTATTATATTTATATATGTCTCTACTAACAAAAATTTATAAAGGCACGACGTTGACTTCTCTAATAACTTTATAAATCTATAATCTAATCGTGTTTATTAAAAGGTTATTTAACTTGCAATATTTGTAAAGTCAAATCTTGCGACAAGCTTTTATACCATACTAGATGATACCTGCTTGCTTCGCTGGGCGCACGGATATAAAATATCAAGTTTTCTCTTTATTGGACTATCGTAAAATTTGTTCTTATTGAGCGTCTAAATTGCGAAATGAGTAACTATACAAAATTTCAAGTTAATCGGGTGTATAGTTTTAGAGATCTCCTGATGAGTCAGTCAGTCAGTCAGTGGTATTTCGCTTATACTTACTCGTATATTTATATACAGTATTAATTGTGTTATGTAATAAATTGATGGGTTTGATTGAGTTTAAAATTTATTTTCTCTTTTTTAGACCATTTATTTTTGTGAAAATAAATAATATGTTGCACAATGTTTGAATTTGTAATTTTTTAGGTCATTATAATTACTTAATTTTTATATTGTGCTTAAATTAGGTTGGATCTTTAGTAAAAAGCATAATAAAAAAGCATAGGCTCTGATTAATAATGTAAACTATTTGGAGGAGGAAGATGGCTACCGCATATGTACATAGTAATTGTAAACAGTTGCTGTTTATGTGGTCGGTCTGCTTGAGTTTGCTACATATTAAATATTATATTATGTAAATTAGATAGTACTATTGAGATTTAAAGTATACTTTCAAGTTTTTGTTGTTTAAATTTTTATAGTGGTTCTTTTTTATAGTATAGGGTGACAAACGAGCACACAGTCCACCTGATGGTAAACGGTTGCTGTGACCCATAGACATCCACATCTATCCTCAATAAAGAATCATAACGCAGATGCGCTGCCACCCGTGAGGTCTAAGATGGAATGCTTCTTTTCCAGTAAAAAGGGTCTCCGGTTCTCTACATTCACCAAAGGAAACACAGCAGTGTTAAGCTTCTATTTGACATTGGTATTCTGTGAGAGCGTGGTCCTTCTCCGGTCGAGCCGACCCATTCGTGCTACAACTATACTACTAATATAGCTGCAGAATTGCTCTACAAGTATTATATGGTTTCTTATAGTATAACGTAGACAAGCATTAAGAAGGGATTTTTTGTATACTTTCTCTATAAAGTTAGAAGTGTTGGTAAGGAAATAAATTATAAAGCCTATAAACTCCTAGTTTTTGCAAAAAAAAAATTCCAAAAAATTATGTCAATAAAATTTAAGTGTATGTGTATTCCATACATAAATAAAATATGTCGGACTGAAATATTGAAGTAATTAGCTTCTAGCAGTTCAGAGCTGGTTCTGGGGGTTACTTGCATACTATCGGATATAAATAACCATTTTCAAACATTTAATTTGTCTGTCCGGGCTAATCTTCGGAATGACTGTACGGATTTTATTAAAACTTTACGAACAGATTGAGAGCTATGCCAAGAGGGATCTAAGCTATAATTTATCCGAAAAGATTTTTTTTTCTTTTTCGTTTATCTAAAATCTAAATAACGCCACATTAATAGATCCTATGCAAGCAAAACCGGACTTGGTTGCTGGATTAATATAATTGATTTAACACACTTTAAAATTATGTTCAAATGAGCCTTTAAAAAACCGGCTAAGTGCGAGTCGGACTTACGCATGAAGGGTTTTGTTTAATATAGTTAGGATAGGGTGACAAACGAGTACACATTCCACCTGATGGTAAGTAGTTGCTGTAACACATAGACATCTACATTTATCCTCAATAAAGAATCAAAATGCATATGCGTCGTCACCCGTAAGGACTAAGACGGAATGCCTCTTTTCCAGTCAAATGGGTCTCTCGTTCTCTACACTTACCATACAAAATACAGCAGTGTCAAGCTGCCATTTTACGCTGGTATTCTGTGAGAGCGTGGTTCTGCCCTGGTCGAGCTGACCTATTCGTGCTACAACCATACTACTAATATAGCTGCAGCATAGCTATACCACGTATAAAATACTTATCCTTCGAGCGAGAAAAGAACTAGCCTTCTTATAATCAGCAGAGATGACCCCAAAACATTTACAGCAAATTGCATAAATATGTAGTCATCCCTCAGAGACTCATATTTGCGCCACTAACTTATTTCAGTAGCATCTTATATGATAGTGGTAGGATCACGCTGCAGCTATGTAATTATTGCAGCACAAATGACTCGGCTTGACCCGGGAAGCGCAGGAACACGCTCACTATATACTAGCGTAAAATAGAAGCTTAATACTGTTGTTTCGTGAGTGTAGAGAATCGGAGACTCTTTTTACTGTTATCGAGGCATTGTCTCTTATTATTCAGGAGTACGTACACAATTCATTGCACCTGCAGTTTCCCTGGTGTTGCAGTAGTTCACTTCTGTAAAAAGTAGCTTAGTAATACAACGTAAGTAAACGTTCTTAACAGTGGTAGAGCCACGCGGCAGCTTTTGCTGTCGCACGGATGGGCCGGCTCGAACCGGGGTGGTACCACGACCTCACAGAATACCAGCGTGAAGTAGAGGTTTACCTCTGCGTTTCGCTTGGTGAGGGCTGGTGGCCGGAGGCCCTTTTTACTGGAAATGAGGCATTCCATCTTATTCCACGGGTGACAACGCATCTGCATTTTGATTCGCAAACGAGGATAGATGTAGATGTCTATGGGCCGCAGTAACCACTTACCATCAGGTGGACTGTGTGCTCGATTGGCACCCTTATCCTATAAAAAAAAAAGTATAACATTTTCCTGGTTAAAATAAATATAAATAAATTTCTGCAATGTGAATGTTCTATTTTTACAGATATGTGTTGTACTTGACATTTAGTTAATATAACATTTCAATAAATCTATTTTAGGTCTTCCAGATACAAATAATCCAAAAATATTTTGTAGCAACGTTATATGTAATACTAAGTTTCTAACCTCGTTTGTCGGAAAACAGGCGTACAATTTCCATTTTTGTTACATCTTTTTTATGTTTCATATTTTATTTTGTTTTTATTTGAATATGTTTGAATTTTGGTTTTTAATAGTGTAAGAAGTTATTTTATTTTATTTTTGATTATAATTATACGCTTATTTCTGAAAAATAAATGTATAATTCATGTCTTTCTTTCAATATTGTCAAATTTTCCTTATTTAGTAGGACTCTTTTCTGCCTCTTACCCTTTTCTGTCACCGATAATGTTTCGTGGCGGCAATGCTGCGTCTACACTGCTGTGTTCCAGTCTAAAGATTAAAGATAGCCAGAATTATAACAGGCTAAGCAATAACAACACATTGTAGTGGCGGTGAAAGAATAACCATTATCAAATATCGTACGATGAGTGTCGTAGGAGGCGACAGAGGAAAACAAACAGAATATGGGCAGCAACATCCCTGATAACAGTTAAAAGTTATAAAAAACTGCGGTTACCAACACGCCTGCCAAGGGTGGTAACTATGGCAAAATCTCCCTCCCTCTGGGAGGCAATATATGGGGCAGGCCTTTGTTTTGTTTTATATTATATGGTGACAAACGAGTACAGAGTCCACCTGATGGTAAGTGGTTGCTGTGGCCCATAGACATCTATATTTATCCTCGTTTGCGAATCTCAATGCAGATGCGTTGCCACCCGTGAGGACTAAGATGGAATGCCTCGTTTCATGTAAAAAGGATCTCCGTTTCTCTACACTCATCATAAGAAACACAGCAGTTTTAAGCTGCTATTTGACGCTGGTGTTCTGTGAGAGCGTGGTCCTTCCCCGGTCGAGCCGACCCATTCGTGCTACAACTATACTACTAATATATCTGCAGCATGGCTCTACCACTTATAACGTCTACCTATGTCTTTGTTCAGCAGTGGACTTTATATTATGATTTGGTGACAACGTTGCAGGTGTCCATGTACTGCACTACCATGTAGTCACTTGCCATCACGTGGTCCGTTAGAAATTGCTAACGCAGATACTGCAAAAATAAATGTCAATTTGAATTTTAGAAGTAGGTGGATAAGTTAGCGCCGCGTGACTTGCGCATCTCACACCGTAGTCGCGGGTTTGCCGGCGAGCAGTGACGTGACGTGAAACAGTATCCCGTCGATCGTGATCGAAGTCGGTTGCGTTGTTCGTTTAAAAATAAATACTGTATTTATACGCGAACGATTTTAATATTATATAACGTTCTAAGTGCTGTTTGTTTTGTGACCTAACAGTGCAGACGGAATGTAAGCGAAATGTTTAAAGGTATTATGCTCGCAATTATTTTGAAAAACTACGGAATTATTTGAAACAAAACTAAAAGAATGGGCAATTATTTTTTAATCAAATAGTATAATATAAACAAAAGTTTCAAAGAAAACTATAAATAACTATAAATAATTTCTTTGTCAATTAAGTGTAGTTTTAGTAAGGGTTAAATAAAACAAGAATTTCCCTGCCTGAGGCCTACATAAAGTTACAATTAGAAAGGGTTAGTAACGTTTTGAATAAAAATTTACTGAACATTTCGGTATACACTTTTACTAAACTAAATTAATAATTTAGTATTTCACCAAACTCATGGTCCGTGGCATTTATAAGATTATTTAATTTATTTTTGATTTATATATACTCAATTAGTATATTACTTATAACTAGCAACCTGCCATGGCTTTGCCTGGGTGGGATCTATTAATGTCTATTAACAATTTTTTTGTTTGTAAATTTCATTTATTTACATATTTAGAACATAGTATAAAATTAAAACTAACATAAACCAAAAGCCATTTAATTTATAAACTTTTAGTTTTTTTTTTTTATTAATTTCCAAGTTTTTCGGATAAAATATAGACTAGATCACTACTGGCATTACTTTCTGTCTGTTCGTGAAGTTTCAATACAATCGGTGTCGAAGGTAAGTCCGGCCAGACAGGCAGACAATTTCTAAAAAAATGGTATTATTGTCTTAATGGCATACAAAAAACCGCCACAGTACATTATACGACAGTTATTTCAAAAATACAGACAGATCCTTCAATTTTACTTATTGTATAGAATCATGTACAGTTAATTAACATTTTATAATAATCTACTTCGTTACAAAGTCACTTTTTTATACGTTTGTGGGTAAAATAGTGAGTAAAATATAGTGTGAACTAGGAAATCCATACTTAATTAAAAAATAAAGAGGAATTAATCCTGCAAATTTTGATAACAGCATGTTATATTAATATTAGCCATTTTTACGATTATTTAACCAATATTTTTAAGAATGGTGGTGATGTAAGTAAATCTTCTTGACTTTATTTCATGGAATTCGTTTAAGAAAAATCTTCAAGCATTCAGTAACCATTCACAAGCCATCTTAGTTCTCGAGGATGGCAATTGGCAACGCATCTGCGTTTTGATTCTTAGTTGAGGATAAAAATGTAGATGTCTATGGCATCATTTACCTCGACTGTGTGCTCGTCTGTCACCCTTATTCTATAAAAGTATCAATAATCCTCATAAGTTGCTGCTGTATTAATAACTTTTCTATTATTCTGCTGTGAAAGGCTCTATTCAACATTTAAATATTTTTAATTAAAGACCGCTCTTTACTTAGCAAGTGGTATGTACTGGGATTAATTATAACTAACAGCTTTTTTAAGTAATGAAAATTATTGACGGCTCCGTGGCGTAGTGGTTTAGCAATGAGTTGCAATGCTTGGGGCCGCGGGTTCGAATCCCGCACGGAACAAGTATTTGTACGGCCTACAAATAATTGTTCCGGGTCTGGATGTTTGTCCTTGTGCAATATGTGTTTGTAAACTGCCTCCACGATACAGGAGAAAATCCTAGTGTGGGGGTAACGGTTTTTAAACAGAAAAAATAGGAAAGAAAAAGAAATAATAATTTTTAAGTACCTACTTATTTAGCTGTTAAGCTTATACATGTTACTGATACAGAAGAATATTAAAACTAAAATTTAAAATGCATTATCTTAAATGTAACTTTATCATCGAAATAGACCTATTAATATTAAAAAATAATTTACTATTATATTGCGATATATTACATATAAAAAGATTTTTAGTAAATATATTTAATATGATGATTTACGATGGTTTCACGATGATTTTATAAAAGAAAATTGATTAATATTGTCTCAGAAATGTGAGGAGGATTGTGCCCAGCAGTGGGACGTATATAGGCTGGAACTTTAACTTTAACTTTTTCAGTAATGGATACCAAGCAACATATATATTTAATAAAAGTCATATATTCAATGGTATATTATTAAATCGAAATAGTTATCATAATATGCACTTATGGTAATGGTATAGTGATATTTACTTATCATAATGGTATATGTATTTATGTATATATTTGTATATATGTATGTGAAGGTTATATTTGTATAGTCTATCTATTAGTTATATACAATATTAAAAAAACTATAATAAAAAAAACTAAAACTTAATTATCATATAGTCATACTCCCCGCGGTATTGTGCCAAGAACCCTGGCTGCGTTTCCCCGCTGAATGGCTATACTTAGCCTTTGAGCGAGAAAAGAACCAGCCGACTAGCCGCGGATGGAGTTCCTTTAGGAACTTCACCGCACGTGGACCCCACGGACCGATAGTCTTACAGCAAATTGCACAAATATGTAGTCATCTCTCAGACACTCATATTTGCACCACTTACTCAGTTCAGCTGCCTCTGATGCCGCCCCGGCTCTAAACGAGGTACCCCTGAGATGAGAGGACGCCAGAGTGTCTACGCAAGTGGCATCCCTCACTAGGACTTTACCTCTCTCCCAAGGGACCAATGTCACACCGTCGGGTCTCCTGCCATCGCCTCTAAATATTCCACAAGGCTCTCAAACCGAGGGAACATTTATAGAGACAAGAGGCCTTCGGATGACATCGTTCAAAGAACCGTGCCGTGAACACCTACCAGCACTTTTCTTACATGAATGTCCGTGGAGCCCAAACTTGTCGACGCTGCTACCACAAGGGCACTGATGAGGTTGACAAATCGTTGCTCTTAGTCGGATTCCTACGGCAATGCGCAAGCTTTCCCTATCAAGTAATGTTCCGAGATTACTTGATGGTAAAGTGTGTAACCAGTCACTAGATTCCTTAGTCGAAATAGTTAGAAGGCGTGCCTTATCTTGGTCACTATGGAAATTATGAAACAAATCTTTCTGCACGCTCTGTACCAACGGAATATCCCACTGTTTTTGTGGTTAATTTCCAGTGGAACATTTTAACGGAACAAAGCGTTTGCCAGTCTGCCCTGCCTCCGTAGCAAAGTAAAGGTCTACTTTATTATTTAAAATTATGTTACATAAGTCACTGACACTATGCACGGAAGCAAGGAAAGCAGGCAATGCAACGCTAGAAAGATTTCTCACACCAATACCACCAATTTTTATAGGTAAAGTAGCCTGAGTCCAGGCTATTTGTTAAATGTGTATAACTTTTATTCTATATTGCTACGCCTACGTCAAATTCTCACCACTCCATGGGTTGACTGGTAGAGAGTGCCTCAAGGCATTAAGTCCGCCCTTTGTATTCTTTTGTTCTAAGGAATGCAATACAAAATAAATAAACAAATAAATGAAACATTTATTGTTTACATACGCTTTGTTACCATAAATAAGTATAAACATTTTAATTTAAGCAACTGTTATAGAATATGGGTGACAAATGAGCACATATTTTACCTCTTGGTTGGATGTTTTGGCCTATAGACATCTACATTTATCCCTGACTAAGAAATGAAATTCAGAAGGCGTTGCCATTCCTGAGGACTACGATGGAATTCCTTGTTTCCAGTAAAAAGGTTATCCGGTACTTTATACTCACTGTAGGTGAAAAATCAGTATTGAGCTGATATTTCACACTCGTATTCTGTGAGAGAGTGGTCTTTTCCCGGTCGAGCTCATTCATGCTACAACCGTTGTATAGATATTGGATCATATATGACGCTATAAATATTTAAAACATAAAAGTACCTATTACAATTAAATCATTACATTTTAAAGCAATTATCTAATATTTAAACTAGCTTTATTTAAGTTTCTCTGCTCTCTCACCTAGTAGGTATTACATCATTGCTGAGTTATAAGAAACAGATTTTAATAAACGCACCGTTCGTTTTCTGATTCAACTGCTTTATTTGTCGAAATTTCGAATAGAAAAAAATTTACTTCTAATAAATGTAAATGCTGACTTCTAAGATCAAAAAAAGAATAATTAACACATTAAGGCCTCAAAAAACGGCGCTCAGTATATAAAAATATTAAAGCCCGAATACAGATGTTATTATGTATTAAGTATTTTATTTTCTTAAGTTATTTGAAGTTTTGGCTTTTTAAAGGCTTTCACTTTTTATGGAATTCAAATTTTTTTGATTATAAGTCGAATTATTATTATCATAAACTCAAGGTTACAATCCAATTTCGTCGAAATAATTATATTAAAACTACATGTCTTATTATTCTTTATGGAATTTTTTTATTAAAATTTATATAATAGAATCATCCCTTCACTATAACCTATACAATACAAAAATAATCAATAAATTCAAAGTAGGAAAGACTCATCATTTTTTTTTTCTACTCGTATCTTAGCAAGATTTTATCCCCAATATTGCAGGAACATAAACCAATTTCCTTCAAGAAATTAATGTTCGTCATTTGATTAAATATTTCATTTTTCTTTCATAATTCTGTTAAAGACATTCAGGTGGATAGACAGTACCAGGCGTCTCATACCCTTAACGATGCTGCACGTCCCACGTACGTACGTATCTAGAAAATAAAAAACTCCTTTAATACTCCACACATAACAGCAACATCATACCTAAAACTATAGTAGTTAAACTGTAGATTACGCGCTAGTTATTACCTGAAAAGGGCTTTTTACACCCTTTTAATGTCTCCCAACATCAAAGAAGTGGTTTTTTGGAAAAAATGTTTAGTTCTTTTTGTTAAAATTGAAATTCAAACACACATACGAAAAGATTTTTCTAATTTTATAGTGTATATTATTTAATTCTAGTTTTAGCACTGCCAATTTTGAATTTAAATCAGTCAACCTAGACCTCGAGCAGAGAATGTGAACATCAATTTATTTACCAATATTTAATTTGACATATTATACACAACATCCGTGAGAGCCTGCTGAGGCATCGCAGTAAGGAATTAGTTCAACTTAATCACTGTTAATTATTTGTATTTAACGTGTTTTATGTAATTTAGGTGATTCTTGAATTTTATACTAATCCAATGAGTTAAAAATATAATGATGCAAGATAATGATCACATTGAACTTTTCCAACAAGTTGTGTAACGCTGTATAGATTTGTATCTTGCACTCTTTACTCTCAGTTTTGTCATTTGTAGAGAGTATATTTGCGTCTTCCAAAAGTTTACTAGGACAGCAAGCGTTTTGCTTTCTATGCACTCTCTTATGCAACAGAACTGAGAACAACAATTTTGTTTCCTGTGTATCGACGGTGACAAAAAATTTCAGGTCTTGTTTAATAATTTGAGACACTATCCTAGAGGGAATCTTTATTACATGCGACAATATATTTTGCTTCCGTATAGGATTTCATCGAATTCATGCTTTATCAGCGTTTACAGCCAATCTGGTTATAACAGAACAGGATCGCGTCGAACTTTTATGGCTTCCGATAGAGAAATTGTTGGTGTATCTGTCAATAGGGCGATAAAGAAAGCGTCTTAAAATGATTGAATACCATACATACGTATATTATACTCATTTTGTTTTACAAAATGAGTATGATATTGTGTATGATAAGATCAATCACTGCAAATCTGTTTACATAACGCCGCACTCCATAATGTTATTAAACAAATGTACTAAAGTTTCCTTCGCATACAACACATTTAAAATTTTAATAAATTAAAAATGAAATAAACTTTTGAGCTATTATATGATTTAAAACCAGATTAATTTGTTTAGATTGTTTTTCTCCATATAACTATGAAGACTTAAAATTGTTACGTTTTCGTGTCTTTCTTGTAAATAAATGTACTTGTTTTATGTTGTTTTTGAAGGGAAAACTTCTTTAACGGCGTTGTGCACTTTTTTGTAATGGGTAAAAAATGTTAAACTCGCGTCAGGTCACGTGTCCCTGATCGAAAATTCGTAAGACGGACGGAGAGTAGACAGCCGGCGCGGCATAGGAGAGACAGTAAGTTAGGTTTAATTAATTTTCATTTATTAATTAATATAATTTTATTATTAAGATAAGGTTTCGATCGAGTCTACTGTACTGCTTGACGAAATTATTAATATAGATACATATGTACTTACACATTATAGATGTAATATTTGTAATATTTTATACTTTATAGCATTAACCTATATTTTCATAACATCACAATAAGTACATGTGCAGTGTAGGTTTACCAAACAAATAATTTCGAATGAAATGAAATAAGATAATAATAGATAATCTCCGCCATTCCAAAATATCAAAATGCACAACGTTAATATTCAAGTTTTCACTTCTGCCGGCACTCCCGGAGTGCAACCCGAAAGCGAAAAATTTTATATGAAAATATAAAATTTTTCGCTTTTTTTGTCCACTTTTAAATTTATTTTATTTGTCTTTGGGATAGATTTTCTAGAAAATAACTCCCTGTAGTTAATACTAATATCTTTAAAATATTCGCTTACATTATTATCATTATTTGTTCTAACATTACCGCCCATAAGTAAACCTGTTGCAAAACTTAATTATAAATTGCATGACTGAGTGAAACTTTCGAGTGTGTGCCTAAAGTACAAACATATGTCAGAGGAGTTACAAAAAGATTAGCTAGTTCTCGAAGCGAGCTTCCATAAAAATTACAAATTCCATTAAATTACCGAAAATTATTAGTCAGTTTTTACAATTCATCAAGTGTAATATCCCTCTATAAGATGAAGGAGTATATAAGTTTGATTGTGAATATGTTCCGTTCTGCAAAATGATCACCTGCTATGCGCAAGCCACGCGCGTCAGCACCCGCGTCTTACTTGCTATGTAATTTGTTGCATATAATTTGAATCTTATGGCAAATCAATATATCTGAAATTGCTTTTATCGACGTTCAACTGCACACGCCCTCGCACACGCCACGCGCCCGCCTCGGTTCCCGCTCCGCACCGGCCCCGCGCTCGCCCCGCACACGCTCTGCACTCGTCCCGCTACGCCCTACGCCCGCACTTTTTATACAATTTCAGATTCACTGATTTGTCATAAGACTCAAATTATATGTACCAAATTTCAAAGCGAAAAAGACGCGGGTGCTGACGCGAGTAGCGTACCCGTAGCGGGTGCGTGTCGTCGGAACGCGGCCATAAAGAACATAATATAGCTGTCACTAAGCACCGCCGCTGTGAACATGTTCAAAATGTCCCCCACAATTATATCAGATTTGATAGACCACAAATTCTCGCAAATGAACACTGTTTCCTAGATCAGCGAGACTATTGAAATCAGAAAACATCTGCTTGTGATCCTATAGTTAGTAAAATTTGCATAACATTAGACCATGAAAACAATTTTTAAAATGTCTTCGGAATGGCTAAACAAAGTATAAATATATGAAAGAGCGATGATAATAATAAAACAAATA